>JBBPNE010000193.1:0-37773 GCA_038090735.1 Xerocomellus amylosporus | reverse complement strand
GTGGTCGTCGTCTGTGCATTCTTCCAGCGCGGATTGTGAGAGCAGCGTGTATGGCCTATGCCCGACGAGGCTCGTGAGTCGTCAGACGAAACGAAAGGCGACAACGCCTACCTCTTCACCCCCAGCTCCTTCAACACCGCCCTCAGCGCGCCGACGCTCGTCCACAGCTCCTCTCGGCGTACGTCCAGTCCGGCCGCGCGCATCCGCTGGTGCACGGCGTTGCTCGACTCCTTGCTTGTGTTGCTGCAAAGACGGAAAGGGATGTGTGCGGCGCGGAGTGCCACAAGTGCGTGGGCTGCACCGGGGGTGGGCAACGATCCTATCAAGAGCGTGCCAGAAATGTCGATGAGGAGTGCGCGGATGGGAGCAAGGTTGGACTTGGGTTGGGAAGCCATATGTCAATGGTCTGCGGATCCTGATATCAGCCTGAAAAGTGCATCACCGTCTCACCAGCGTCTGTACTTGGAAAGTTGGGGACATGTACGTACCCGGATTCGGATGAGCTATACGTAGCGTGTACCTTGTCGTCGCCGTGTCCTTCAAGGCTGATACCACTACTAGGCTGAACGGTTGATGGGTAACCCTCAGGCTGTCTCCAGACTCTCCACGCCGCTAGTATGTACGTCCGAGTCTGTTCTGAGGATTGCGGTCCGAGGTCCGAGGTGGATGCCGAAATGTTTACCAAAAGCACCGCGTCAAAAAGGACGCGCTGGTTGGAAGGCTCACTGACACTATCGGCTATTAGGGTAGAAAGTGGGGCATCGGGGATCTCGGTGTTGGGAGTTCGAACGGACATTGCGCAGATGGGACTGTTGTACTGACGGACATGGGTCGACAATGGTTGCGGCTGGTTCAATATATGTACATCGTTTTAGACTGCATTCGAACGTTTCTCCTCCGTGATGACAAGATGGGTTGCGAACCCGTCCGAGTGAGTGACATGGGCACATGGGGATGCATCATTCTGTTCCAGATCGACTTACCACTGGCGCCGGCGAGGTGCACCGAGGACAGCGCGATTGGCTCAGCGGGCCATGATTACTTGTCAAAGCCCCGATCGTAGCGAGAACATCCAGAAGTCCAAGTTGAACGACAGCAACGAAATACAGAGAAGATAGTTATATATAAGTTACGCACATCTCTCGTGAACACCCGGGCCGCGATGCTAAACAGTAATATCCGCTTCAATCTGCTCTTTTTCTCGTTCCAACGTTGCGATGATCCGGTCCCGTTCCCGAATAGCCGCGATAGCCTGCTCGGAGATGTTCACCAACTCTTTCAAAGATCCTACGTATCAAATACGTCAATCCGCAGGAACACATCATCCACTCAGTTCGTTCGACTCACGTTCTATCCCTAACATCATTACCGTCTGTGTGCCATCGAGATCAAAAAAAAAAGTCAGGAAAAAAAGTGGAAAACCGCCCAAGGCCACGAACCTGACGAGATTCCACATCCTTCAGGATATCCAACTTGGTACATTCGGTCAGCTTCTTCCCACCCGTGACGTCATCGATGAGACTCCAGACCGACTCATCGACAAATCTCTCCGCCTCGGTCGAATGCCCGTCAAAGTCGCCGCTCAGTTGCATGTACTGATGGATCGACCGTGTCTCTGTCAGAATCTGTTGCGGAAGCTGATCCAGTGACCGTTGGGCGTGTTGTGGGTCTGGTCTGGAAGTCGAGGCAACGGCAGGGATGGTGCTGCCGCCGCCGGTGGCACTCGGAGGCGGTGGTCCGTCTTCGACAACGTCGGTTTCCTCGCGTTCGAACGTGTCGCGGAGGACAAATTTCACCCCGGTCGAGGTGCCTATGCGTTGTACCTTTTCGCTCAACTCAACCTTGTTACGTTCGCGATATTGCCGAACGACATGTTTAAAAGAGTTACGTCCGAGAATGCCCTTGTATCGGGAGGTATAAGCTTCAGAAACGACTGCGTGCGGAGGTGTCAGTGTTGTCAAGCCAGGCCAGACACAAAAATGCTAACCCGAAATGAAAATCGTCATGGTCGCAACGCCGACCAAAGCCCATACGACAAAGATGGAACGACCTGCTGGCGTAGAGGGCGACAAATCTCCATAACCAATCGTAGAAAACGAAATGAAGCCTATCAGATAGCGTTAGCGATGAGTCCTTCGAGAAAATGGGTTACTGGCAAAAGTATACGGACACTCCATACGTCCAACCCTCGGTCGCTTTGAAGATGGCTGCACCGCCCTGCATAGAAAACTCAGTGATCATCCCCTCACTTTTGTGTTCGCTTACCATCCAGAAAATGAGAAACCAACCCCAACTCAAACCAGAGCGTGTATAGTATGCTTTCTTCTCGGTATCCGCCACGTCTGCACGATAGTCTCTTCCGTCCTCCGAGGAGCTCGTTTGCAGACTTCCGGAGCTGCCCCCCTCTGGCCCACCTGCAGCTGAGACATCCTGAACACCATGCCCATTTGGGAGGGGATTGCCACTGGACTCGTAGACGGCGAGGCCCACCCTTGTGACAATTGCGGCCATAGCACCCAACCGGCGATGTGTCAGAGACTCCGTAGCATGCTCATCACGATGGTAGACCGGATGAACCACGAACCACGACGGTAAAGCATGACGCGTATCGCTGTCAGAATGGTGACAAGAATCTTCATCATACGAGTCGTAGAAATCGGCAGGGAGCAAGGTATCGAGGGGGACGCCGGCCTCGAGGGCTGCAGCCTCGAGCTGGCGCTGCTGGAGGCCCCACAAATTAAGCTGCATACCGTGCTGGTGATGGTGCTGGTGTGTATTTTTCCGGGCAGTCGACCGAATTCCCCATTCAGCACGCCAGAAGCAGGACGTGAGATTCGACCAAAGGGACTCGCAATCGTTCGTGTTCTTTGGGATCCAAACAGGTGCATGTCGTTCACGTAAACGCCAAATGATGGCATGTCTCCACCGATTCTCTGCACGTCTCCGACGACGAACGGCTCGTCTTCTCTCCTGGATCGCCAGAAGCCGCCTCCGATAGCCGAAATCAAGGCCTTCCAAGACAGTCTCGCGAACATACCCGACCACGAAAGCGAGATTGATCACGCCCAGTGTGGCGTAGAAACAGATAAATACTCTGGAGCTTCTGCTGGTCGGGACAATATCCCCAAAGCCGATAGTCTCGATGGTTACAACCGTGAAATATAAACCATTGATGAATGACAGGTCGAGGAGGAACGAGTTGGCAAGAGCACCCAGCGCAACGTAACAGAACAGACCAATGATAAGAATGGCCAAAGATCGTTGTCTCCGGGTGAGTCCGCTTCCTATGCTGAGTGATCAGCTGACCAGTCACCACAAAAAGTGACGGCCCAACAACTCACCACTTCGTTTAAAATCGGGGGTTCGGATAAGATCAATGATAAGGGTCACGTTCGTGAACACGGACACAATCGTGGAGCATAAAGTCATCCAGAACGCCTGGCTAGGTGTGTAGCCATCCTTCATCCCTCCGAATGTAGCAAGAGCAATGATGTTGATAATATCTGAACCCAGTAGCAGTGTCAAGACGCGGGGAATGTGATGGTGAGCTTACCATGTATCGAGAGAAATAGAACGCATAGAATCGTCATCGCCTTGATACGTCTTTCCAGGAAACGAACTACCAAACAGACATTGGCCAAGACCGCGCAAAACATACTCAACGCAATTCCGACGTCGAGCAAGGGCGGGTTGGGTTTCGAGGCTACGATGGTAGAACCGTCCGTACGGATATACCAATCTGCTGTTAACCCGGGTATCTCTAGCAGAATACTAAACGGGATGATGATGCCAGATAAAATGGGCAGGACTCGATAGTGGGGTATGTATGCTTGGATCTCTTCTTCGTCACTTGGGGAGGGAAATACAGACGATAATATTCTGGAGAAAATGCGACGTGGACCGCGCGGACTCGCATCTGGCTGGTTGTCCAAATCGATATTGCGGAGAGTATCGTCATATTCCTGGTCGTCGTCATGTTCCAGGTCGACATCGTCTTCGTCGGTCGTTCCACCACTCTGCGCAGTGATACCACCATCAATTCCTACCTGCTCCCAGTCCTTAATGTTTTGTGGGTCTTGTGTAGGTGTCCCCTGGACTTTCTGTGGTGCGCCAACACGCTCCTCTTCGTCAGGGGCGTCTTCCTTCGAAAGATGGGCTAGTAATGCTTTCAAATTCATCGGATAGCCTGTTCGTCGCAATGATAGATAGACATGGAACACGGGAAAGGAGCGTCCCAGACAGAGACCCACATTTGGATTCTGAACAATTGACAGAGTCAAATCGGTCGCAGCATGTCACACGTCACGTGCAGTAAGTACACTGAGTCCACGTGGTGGCACGCACGTCTCACCTGCTGGCAACCAAGTCCAATATGGCAGAAATTGTCGCAGAAATCAAGAAAATCCCTCCAGTAACGCGTTTTCTTGTCCTGTCGTCCCTTGGCGTCACCGTCCCCGCCATCATTGGCTTCGTGCCTATGCACAAGCTGGTCTTCATAACCCCCCTCATTATCCAGAGATGGGAGGTGAGTCATCATCTTCTGCAAGACCGTCCTTGCACCGCTAAAAGATTCGTAGGTTTGGAGAGCCTACACCAGCTTGTTTTTCGGAAGTAAGTGCTCGTTGATTCCTCAGCGTTGTCTGAACCTCATTTTCGATGCATTAGCAATGAGACTGGAATACCTGTTCCACCTCATGATGTTATAGTTGAGCTCTTCGTTTCGTTTGTGTTTGAACTTGCCAACACGTGGTATTCCACCAGCCGAAATTCCAACAGCCTCGAATCCACCCACTATGAGCGCCGTTCTTCAGACTATGCGTGGCAACTTTTCCTTGCCTCCCTTGGAGTTATCGTCAGTCTTTCAGTTACCACATTCCTTATGACACCCCTTAACAGTCCCTAGGCCTTTAACCGTCCGTTTGGTTCCATGGTCCACGACCATGCCTTTCTGAACTGCCTCACGTACTTGATGTGCGCGTTAGCCCCACCAGGTACACAAACGTCCGTCATGGGCCTCATCACCATTCCAGTCAAGTACTTCCCATACGCCCTCCTCGCGATAGACGTCTTCAACGACCGTGCATCGGAGAGTCTGACAGGGATGATCGTTGGCCATCTCTGGTGGTGGTTGGTGTGGGGTGCAGGCACCGGAGCTGGAAGTGTGGAGCAAGGGAGGTTTGCGGGCTTGGCTCTCGCACCAAGATGGTTGAAAGATTTGTTTGGTGAACGTGATGGAGACCGCCGGACTACTAACAGGGACGGATATCAAGCCCAAGCACCCAGACAACGTGCGGCGCAAGCCGCAGGTGCTCGTCCAACCGGATACAACTGGGGTTCTGGTCAACGGCTCGGTGACCAGTAGGGCACGCACCACTTGTGACATGGCTAAGAACAGATAGGGTTCAGCCACTTGCATGCAGCGGGGACTTGTATATCGGTCTGTAGATCTACGCTTTCCAGCCATACTCATCCCAATATGCTTTCATCCTGCCCAAAACGTCCGATTGCCCATTTTTCTCCAACCAAGTCATCAATGTCCTCATCTTGAGCACCGACAGTACCCGTCCTTTGCCACCGACGATGCCCTCGATCTCTTCCACCGTGCTCCCACCATCCTTTCCTCTCTCCTCCCTGTCGAGCAACTGAACTACACCCACCACCTCGCCTCCCGCTGCCTGGATCGACTCGATAGCCAGCCTCACAGCCGTCCCAGCAGTCATGACGTCATCCAAAATGAGTACCTTTTTCCCTTGCACGGGTACCCCGACGAGCTTCCCGCCTTCTCCGTGATCCTTTGCCTCCTTGCGATCATACGCGAACCCATACGAGCGGCCATACTTGGCGCTCAGCACGAGCGCCGTGCAAGCTGCGAGCGAGATCCCCTTGTACGCCGGCCCAAAAATGACATCGAAAGTGGGCACCACATGCGCGTCGAGCGCATCGACGATCGTCGCGGCATACGCGTTTGCGATCGTGTTCAAGATCTTGCCGCTGCTCATCAGACCGGCGTTGAAGAAATAGGGCGAGATCCTTCACTTGTCATCATTACATGTCATGCGATCGGTTTTGCCGATGGGAGGAGGCGTACCGTCCTGATTTGAGAGTGAACTGGCCAAACCTGAGCGCACCGACTGCTTCGGCCTGGATGAGGAGCTCTATCTGGTAGGCATGTATCGTGTCGGTAGACATGATTGGGGGAGTGATGTACGGGTTTGGAGACTTGCTCGCTCGCCGCTGGGTAGGGATTTTCCAGTGTCCGACCCCGACCTGAACCGATCTTCCTCAATAAGACCCTTGGCAGCGCTTACCCTCTTATACTTTTCAATTCTAAACCCCGCGATAAACTGAACATTAATTACCGTCATAGTGAAACTCACTCATGATCTCGAATAGCTACATAGTAAAATATCAAGGGGACTAGAACAACTCCTCTTCCTCCGGTTTCCAGTTCTTGCTCATATCCCAATAGCCCGCCAACTTCTGTCCCAGGACTTCCTTCGCAGCTCCATCAGTAGGGCAGCTCCTTGGCTTGAAACTGTTGAACGCCCGCTCTCGCAGCAGACCCTCCCAGACCAGATAACACGCGTTGTCCTCCAGCGACGCAACACCCTCTCCTTTAGCATTCGCAACCTCATCTGCCTTCCCTTTCCCTTTGCCCTCCGTACCTTCCTCCTCGTCGCCCTCCTCGATTTCGACCTCTTCCCCTCCGCGAGGGCGAGCCGCTTCCGTCCAGGCCATACGGGACAGCATCAAACGCTTATATTGTCGTATAAACTTCTGCGCGCCTTCGACATAGATCATGCTGAACCCGGGATTGAAGATACACACGCCCGTCAAATTCATCTGCTCCGCGTTTTTCCGAACTTTAAAGCGCTGAGCAGGATCTGACAGGTTCTTGACCCTTCATTGCAAAAAGACATTAGACTGGAGAAGACGAAGGTGCGATGAAAGACAAACGTACTTGAATACAGCACCACAGATCCCTCTCTTTTCCTCTTCCAGCTTCTTGTTCTCAGTCTTTTCACGCCGCTGGTCATCCGTAAGCTTGCGCTCGGCGTTCATCTTTTCGTGCGTATGTTTCCTCATAGCGACTTCACGGCGTACACGAGCCTCAACTCGGGTAGGATCTTGGACCGCATCCGAGGTCAAAACCTTCATCAAATTGGCCAGACGAACTGTAGAGCATCAGTATTACGCTGTGGTGATCATATTATGCCAAACACCTTTAGGAGCATCAGGAGGAATAAGACCCATCCGAATGCGATCACGCTTGTCTTGCAGTTCTGCCTGCCGACGTTGCTTCCTCATCTTCTTCTGCTCCTGTAGACGAAATTACAAACAGATAATGGAAAAGAGAAATGATGTAACATGCCTTGGTGGTCAATTTAAGTGGCTTGATGCCAACTTTGTTCTTGTCGCCAGGAGCGGGAATCGGGATGGGGTGTTGGATATAGAGCGTGACCGGCGAGTCCTGAGTGCGAACATTGAGGTTTTCGAGACCGTATGCAAGGTCGTCGTAAGTCTTGTTCGTTAGCAAGGCAGCATCCCACCACTCCACGTCCGGGGGTGGCTCGCGCTACACACAAAGTCAGCTTCACTCGACTCAGCGGTAAAGATCCTAACCTTGATATTCTTTTCCAGGGTTTCGAATTCTGAGTCTAATCCTGCCTTGCGAGCACTCTCCGCAATACGTTGCTTTAGCGCCTCGAGTTGGTTCTCTTGTCGCATCTGGTTCCCGAGTTGCACATACTTGCCCTTGGGGTTAAACCTGAATGAACGACCGGCTCGCTCCTTTGGGACACCCTCAAAGCCGCTGTCCTTGACGACCGAGGGCCCTGATGAGTAGGGGTTGGCTTTGGCGTCGGCATTGGGAGTTGGCGTCGGAGCAGGGGGGGGAGTAGGAACATTGCGAATATTTGCCTGACACCCCAAGTGAGCAAAATATCCTCGAACAGATGAACCGACAGTCGCACCTTGATAGAGGCAAACTTGGGCTGCATCGGTTTGTACTTGTCCTTCTTGGACTGCGGTACAGCTGGAGTTGTGTCGAGCAGCAATGGGTGTGCGGCCATCTTCAGACCAGCTCCTTGTTGCGCAGGCTCCGGTTGCTTGTACTTCCTTCCAGTCTGAGGCATCGACTACAACGGGTCGTCAGCCAACTGCGCGAAGACGACGCGGTGGACGCACCATATAAGGGTTATCTTTGATAGCGAGTTTACTCTGAGCCTCCGCGACACGACGTTTTGCTTCGGCGACTTTGCGCGAAAGGTCGTCCATGTTGGGCATCACGGGGCCGGGTGTAGGGGAAGGGCTGGTAGCCTTGGCAGGCGGAGTCGCAACGGCAGCAGGCTTCGTTTGGACGCCTGGAAAGTTGCTCTTCATCGCGGCCACCTTGGCAGCGATTTCTGCCCGCTTTTGAGCGATGAGCGCATCTGCTGGTAGCTGCGATGGAATGGTCAGTTGGGAGGGAACGTAGCGGCGAGCGGCGAGACTCACCACGGGCGTCGATGAGCCATTAGAGGGAGTCTGTGGAAGAGCAGAAAGGTTATAGAAACGTGTTAGAATGAAGTGTGATAGGTGAATTCACCTTGAGAGACGGAGAAAGCACTCACAGCATCACTGGAAAAAAACACGGCACACATCAGACACAAGCCAATGCGAGAAACAAAGAACTTGTCCTACCTTTTGAGTCTCTTTGCGACAGAAGTCTCGCCGTTGCTCTCGAGCGCTCTCTTCTTGTCGCTCATGGTGGCGACAGACAGGTCGTGGCGTGTCAAGTGGATGCAGTGATTCAAGTAACCCCTCCTGTGGAGGTCACATGCATTTCCCAAGTCCTGCAAAGTTCAAGACTCCTCCCGGTGACCGCGATGTTCTCGCTCCTTTCCCTCTCTTCTGCATTGCCTAGACTAAGACAGGCGATAGCACCGGTATCCGTCCCAAACGGTACTTTTGGTGCGCGTTTCCGCAACCAAATTGCCCCACGCAAGGTCAAGTACGCAAAACGCCAGAAAGGTCGCATTCCTATCCCTACTGGTGGATCTACCCGGGGCACGACGCTCGCATATGGAGAGTATGGCATCAGAATCAAGGGACAAGGCGTCCGCTTCTCAGCAAAGCAGCTCTCGACTGCCGAGGAGGTCATCAAGCGGGCCATCAAGGTCGTAAAAGGCGCAAAGGTGTACTTGCGGGTGTTCCCCGATATCCCTGTCTGCATAAAAGTTCGTGACTGGTATGTGGGTGGAGGTTGTGCTGACGCCGCATACATGCAGGGTAACGAAACGCGTATGGGCAAGGGCAAGGGAACGTTTGAATTTTGGGCAACTCGGTATGGTCCCGTCTCTTGGCATGCATTGGATCTCAACGTGCTCCAGTGTCCCTACCGGGCGGGTCATCTTCGAGGTTGGTGGCGTCCCCATACGTGAAGAGATTGCCCGAGAAGGTGGTTGTCTTGGATAGTCCCTGTCTCTGTATCAGCTGAATACCTTCGTAGCTCTGCGCCTTGGTGCCGCGAAATTGCCGACTACCTATGAGTTCATAACTCGCAAAGCACCACCACGGCTAGGAAATTTGCTGATTGAGCCCCCTTCACCGACCATTCCTCCTCCTCCTCCTATTACTACTCTAGAGCCAGCTCAGACATCATAGCAGGGGCTTGGTTCTTATTAATGATGGATGGAGACTTGGTCATACAAATCGTGCTCAGCTTGCATGTGAATGTTCCTACCCTGAACAATGTCTGAGAAGGTACAATCAAACACTTCAAGAAAGACAGGCAACACAGCATCTTTCAGGGGCAGTGACACCTCTTGTTGTAGTCCTACGGGAACGTTGGTTTGCGCTGGTGGGGCATCAGTTACTTGCGTCTGTCGACACATGACATGTTCGCACCAATTCCCAAGCCCACCCCTCCAACAGGGAAATGTCTTCCCACCGCTGTTACTGATCCTGCAGTGTTACGCATTGACGACGCAGTAGTAAAGGCCGACAAGAATATTCGGAATATACCTACGGTGAGTGTTGTCGATCCTGGGGCGACGATTCAGGGTTCCAGTGTCCTGGGTGAGAAGAGCTTTCTCCCAGAGACTCCGCGACGTTCAACGATCGATCACCCCCTCCCCGGCAGACAAAACCACGAACTTTGTCAGATCTCCCGAAATAGTGAGTTTGAACTTGAGGCATGTCTATTACTTCTGGTTTGCGTTCAGTAATCTAGCTCCCCACGCAAGGGTGGCCAAATCCTACAACGCCGAGCGGTGAACGAACGTCTGTGTGCTTTCGGGCACTTCCCGTGGCAAACGCAATTATTCGTGTGGCAAGTGCAAGCTTGAACGGTAGGGATACACGGCTGCGTGGATGCCGCAACAATATTTCACCCATCGAATCCGTGCGGAAGGCGATCGTTTATCCGCTGAGAACGCATCGTTATGCTCGACCGGTGTCTATCGGATGAACATGAGTTCGACGAGTGTATAAGTACACTAGTGCGGGCCTCAGTTCCCAACCCTAGGGCTAATGGATACAAATATTTTTCAGTGTATCTTCAGCTTCCCTGCACTGCTGGGCACGGTCCACGGAAGCACCGCTCCCATTGCTGAGCGTATCGCTCAATTATGGTCCAAGAGCACCCGATCACGTTCCGAATACTATCGTACTGCGACGGTAGAACCAAGATAAACAATAGATCCCCTGGTGTTCCGTTGTGACAAAATCGCCGCTTCGAATTTCGCTTGACTACGTAGTGCAAAGGAAGATCGATTGCTGTCAAAATACTTGACACTAAAAGAATGACCATGGATTTGCCTTCATCCGATCTCCTGAAGTCAACTCTGGGCGAAACTTCAAACTGTCGTTGCAAGAAAAGAATGATATGCATCTCGTATAGCACTGTGTGTACGGATGGACAGGATTGCGTCTGGGGGGGTCCCCGAACACGGTGCTGATATAGATAAGAAGCAACTAGTACGTCCACGACGCACGATTCAATCTTGGCTTCGTAGCATTGATCGTCAGCTTCTCCGAGTTGGGATCCCCAAGTTCGTTCACCGTTGTGGTTGGATGCCGGAAGGCTCGCAGACTTCGTTGTAGCCTAACATCGAACATGCAACCATGGTCGAGAGTATTCTTACACGTACAGCTCATACTTACTCGGTCAAATTAAGCCATGCATGGACCTCAGACCTCAGGCCGATGACGGTGACTGTTCCTTTCGATCATCTGGCCCTTTTCGATTAGGGTTTGCTTCTTACCAACTTTCTTTTGGCCAAGCACGAGTCAGGACGGGGACAGACGACAGGTTTATTTTAGCCCGCAGAAAACCTACAAGAGACTTCAAGGATGCCGACGAGTCCCATTGCACCGTTCCTACCCGACTCGTCGACTCCACCATGTGGGGAATTTTCTCAGCGGCACTTTCAAGTATCGTTAACACCGTACGCGAAGTCGGCTCCCGTTTGTACAGTGCATTGCGGCCGCGCGTAGTAAGCGCATGGAATACCGCGAGAAATTTTGGTGAGTCTCGGCCGTTTCCCTTGGTGAGGTCGAGATAGATAATGAGATACCCTTTTCAACTAGTTATCAGGCACCCCCGGTGCACATCCGCCCTTGTCATTCTCGTGTTGGGCATTTTACTCGCGCAACCATTGGCGAATGTTGTCGTAGGGATGTTGGGGTTCGGAGTACCCGGTGTACGAGCTGGTATGTATCATGTCAAGGCTTGAGCTATTCGAGCATTTGACAGGGTTTTACCACTTCTAGGGTCGATTGCAGCGCAGATTCAGAGGATCTTTTATGGTGGATTTGTGCCCGCCGGGTCAATATTTTCTGCCTTCCAATCATTCGGCGCGCGGTTATGAGGGTGATATAATGTAAAGCTGGTCGTGCACCGTCCTAGATAGAATTCACTCGTGTCACACATTTCTGTGGCTCTACATCTTGGAACTGGCGGGTCGACCCGCACTACCGTGACCAGTGCGAACTCCGAGTCCAAAGGATGTTTTTGCGAATCGGTGTGGGTCGACGTGAAGGACCATCGACCACCGGCACCCTTCATGTTGGCAGACACAAAAATATTGCCTACAATTGAGATCGATTAAATAATATCCCAGTCGACTTGAACTCTGCAAGATTGGTGATAAGTTCTGGGTCGGTACCACGTTGACATTGACAATTGGCCACACTCTGGGCGTAGATGTGAAAAGCATTTCCAAGACTGCAGGGAGACAAAGGGGACCAGCCGAGCAATTGTGTCATTCATTCTAATTTATGGGCGCACCTGTATGGCCAAGTTATGGCGTCCTTGATCGGATTAGACACCGGGTATTAATAGACTATCAGGCTAGCCTTTGCCGCGCGTTGCTTGTCTCTGGAACACAGCGGGGGGATGGTTGATTTACATAGCTATTTATGCCAACTTCCAGTTGGCTTCAAGCCTGAGTAACAACTACCCCCCGATACAGTGAGATTTTTACGTTGCTGGCAAGCAGAAAGCAGTACTTACAAACACGAGAGATTTAAAAGCGGATGAAAAAGGATCTCACACTCCACACCAGCGCCTCTAATGAGCGTTTTTGGGTAGCCCTGAGGCTGAAATGCACAACGAACCTACTCGCTTGGGATGTTTTTTAGTATTAATTAGCTTGCAAACGTTCTGTCGTACCGACTCCTACTGGTTCTAAAGTGACTTTGTACGTGTACGGCGCGTACGGTAGCAATCACCAGTGCTTACGTACTAGTCGTTCCGTCTCAAATGTTAATGTTTTCAATGTTCAGGTTCTCCGCACCTGCAACTTCGTTTCTTGCAGGCGCCAACATTGTCTGATTCGTTTGCTGATCTCTGAGCCCGGCCAAGTTGCCACAACAACCCAGTTGGCTCAACAGTTCCACCACGTAGACAACAGTACAACGCCTTTTCGATTACCCCCGCATCACAACCATCCAGCAGACACATCGCGAACAACCAGCTCAACGATCTGTAAGGCCGCCAGCCCCAGCAGACTTCACGGAGGAGACGCATTCAGCGCCTTGTTACTTTTTCCCTGGATGGCACCGCAGCCAGTCGAAATCCAAACCGGGTCAACACGACGGGCCAGTGAGCGCAGCGACGTTACGAAATGATGGGGTATGGGACGATCGACTTTCCTTGAAAACAGCAACGATTTGCCGCCCAAATTGCTTCCACTTGGGGGTTGGCTCAGAATATACGGTCACTCGTAGCGGAAGCCATGATAGGAGGCTGGTTTTGCGCCATGCACACTCATAGAGCACAAATCTGATCGCATCCACTGGCCCATGTCAGGTGAGCTGCGAATGCCGCATTATTACAAGCCCGTACAAATCGAGATGAAGTTTACTACATAGAACGTAACTATCCAGTTATCAAGGCCGCCGCTGGCCCGCTGTTTGCCTCGGGAAATATTCTCTTCTATTCGCGCCCTGGTGCCAGTGCGGAGAAAGTGATAACCAGAACCAAGTTTGAACCGCGCGCATTGAATTGAGCGCCACAGAAAGAAACTGTGAGGCATATCAGAACCTGAGTGACGAAATCGATACTGACTCTCTGTCCGCAGGCCCTACTAATAGTAGTGCGTGTCCGCGTTGGAAGTAACCTCCTTAGAGGACTATCCCCCCGCTCAAATCATGCTGGATCGCAGCGATACTACCTTATTCTGTCGTGCCCGGTACGTGCCAGCTTAGTCCTCGCGCGGTTATCCACGCCAATTACGGTAGATTGTTCTGTTCAGTACCAGTCATTGCCCGCCCATCCGCCGATCAGTGCCTACGTATCGTAAGTTTCATTTCCTCCGTCCCCTGGAAGGCTTGATTGCATTTGGTACCATACCGCAAAAGGGAACATTGGGTATCTTTTTGGTCTAGTCCAAACAACATGACGAACGAGCTGTTTCAGCGGGAAGAAGCAGAACAACAGAGCGTCCTCGCATGACTCATTGCTATCCAATGAGTCGAGAGTCCTGCCAACGCCCAAAACAGTGTGGTGGTGGTTTGTTTGTTCCGCGAAAGGGTATATAACATATATAGGCTGAAGAATCCAACGGTCCTCAGACAACTCCACCATCTACTATCTCCTGCTGGATCCGCATACAATGTCCACCTCCGAAATACGCCCTGTATGTATCGTATCTGTTGAAGTGGAAGATTCACCCTCATGAGACCTTTAGTATTGGCCTACCCTTTTGTGGGCCTATGGTGCCTCTGACATTGTTAACGAGCAAGCCTTAGAGGAGGGTGCCCACCCATTGATGATTTCTGACGTTACTGTACGTGTCTGCTAATGTTCACTATTGACAACCGTCTCAGATTTGGCCTATTGGTTTTATCTCAAGGATGCCTCCACCACTCTCGAGGAGTAAGCCTTGGATGAGGAAGTCCAGAAGATGGCTGAATAGTAGCCAAGTCCTCTGCTCCTGAGCGCAGTAAAGCATGTACGATATCACCGTTGTCTTTGATGTTGCCTGTTGCGTCGTAGTCATGTAACCGTGCCGTTTCTGGAACTGTAGTTGAGTTTTTCTCATGACTCGGAGCGTGCAGCAAGAGTGTGTCATGTACTACGTCGTACTACGGGATCCAGGCTTCTCTGAATGGCTGCCAGTGCGTGGAAGTCAAGGACGGACTCGCACGGTTCGTTTGCTGTTGCACTCGCACCTCCTTCAAGTCCGCTGCCTGCGTCATCGTCACCCGATGTGGTATGATTGTCGTGGTTACCCATAAATGCACAGAGTTCGGGGGCGTCATAGTAACCCACTGAGCCTGAGCCTATTCCTTGTTGTTGTTTGGCTTCGATCAAGCTTGCATCAAGCCTACACCTACTACTATTAGATCCCGGTTTACATTCATTTTCACGGGCAGATTCCCTTTGCGCAAAGTACTATCAGGAATTGCTGGGGCGGCTTCAACTACCTCCGAGCCAACGAGGCTATCGTCCCTCTAGAGCAGCTCAACGTGCTCGGCGCATGGGAAGGCTCAAGGCTCAAAGAATCCTTGCCTCTGCTAGTAATCAGCTGAACACATTTCGTAGCTTTGCGTTGATGCTGCAAAAAGTGCCGACTACCTAAACTTCGTCCGGTCTCCCAAAGAAAACAGTGAGTGTGAACTTGATACATGGCTATACGTTTGCAACGACTTAGGACATAAGGGTGGTCAATTATTACAAGGCCGAGCGGTGGATGAACGCCTTCGTAGGCTTTCATGCACCTCCTGTGTTCACCTAGATTGCCTTTCTGGCAAGCGCAGTTTGATCCCATGATATGGGTATAGGGCTACGCGCACCGTGACCACAATAATACATCATCATCAAAGCATCGCACGCAGAGTTGTCATCAATCCGTTGGGAGCGCATCAATATGACCAACTAGCGTCTATTCGATGTACAGGAGTCGACTGTATAAGTACAATGGTGAGGTATCTACTCTTCTCCGTTTCTATTCCCCCATCCTTGGACTGATGCGAACAAAACCTATACAGTGTATCCTCAGCTTCATAGCCCTACTGGGCACTGTTCACGGAAGCATTTCCCCCATTGCTGAGTGCACCGCTCAAGCATGGGTCAGAGCACCCGATCTCGCTCCTGATACCATCGTACGGGGCGACGCTAGAGTCAAGTTAAGCGCGGGATGCCCTGCCGTCGAAACGGTCTTGTTGGGGCTACGCCTGAAGGAACGTTCTATCGTGAAAGCCTTGTACGGTCATCGTACCGCAATTCATACAGATGTTGACATTCCTTGAACCAGACGTTCTAAGGAAGATAGGAAATGGATGCATTCTGTGCACCGGCCATACGTTATTGACCGAACATCACCATGGAATTTTCCACTGTCCCGTTTTTCTAACCACAGTGACGAGATTACATTCCACGAGATGCTCGCTGACAAGGATTTGTGGCTGGTTCGAGAAGAGGAGCGGCTTGTCTTCGAAACGACGCAAGTCATACCCGTGGCGGAAGGAGTTTCTCGAGACCGTGACGTCGTCCAGGACTTTTCTGTCCTTGTTCCCTCCACAAACATGCCTCCAGCTCTAGAGCATTTGAACGCTATACACATGACGGGAGACGCCACCGAGGTTAGTCGACCTTAAGAGCTGACAACGAACCGATGCTCACCCTATGTGTCATAGATGGCCAACGTCGAGTTCATGTATGAATATTTTGTCCGTGTGCCTTTCGCAAACGGAACGACAGAAGAGATATCGGCAGGAATCACTGGTTTTCAGCCACTCTACGATCCCGCAGACACTCCTCGAAGGCTGAGCCCCGAAACTATAGGACTCAAGCCGAGGTTTGCTGATGTCCCTGGGAAAGGCTCTCCCATGACGAGCTATACCGCACAGGTCTCAGGTCTGGTATTCACCCAAGGTTCGTTCTAGGAACATTCATGTGGATGACATGGAGTGGTACTCAAGGCGAACTACCAGATTCCGAGGATCAAGTCACCGTGGTCATCACCAGGACTGGACCTGCGCGCACATTCACCGCACCGTTGACGGTTCAAGGTTGTGTAGAATTAACCTTGTCATCAAGATGGGCTGTCGAGTATGATATGCCCAGTTCAGAGCCCATGCACAGACCTAGCTATGTTCTACGTTCCACGGTGGAGGATGTCGAAGAAGCAAAACGCAACCGGTAGAAACACTGTTTCGGCGGTGGCGATCGTCCAGTCTCTGTTACAATGCTGAATTCGACCTTCGACGAGATTCAAGCACGCGACATCGTGACGACGAGCGCAACCGTCACCATTCCTATTGTAATAGACCGTCGACAAATCACCAACTTCGAAACATACTATGAGACACTCGCCAACTCTCTTTCGATCGTGCTGGAAACTCCTCGCACGGAGGATGAAAGAGTTGACCGAGATGATTCCACTGCTAAACAACAACCCCCTACTTGGCGCCCAGAGTTTGCGGATGACGAAGAACCGTGGGTACCTTGGGTGAAGAAGCAAATATTAGAGATGCCACATCCCAGGTCGTGGGGCACATACTCCGGGAGTGTTCCAGTCATTGTACGTCCTATGGGCGAAGCCATGGCACCACGGCGCTGCCTTCATGCAGGCGCGGATATGTCGGGCCAGGTGGTCCTATCGGGAGAGACAGGCTGTGAGCAGCGCTCGTTGATCCATTATCTCGACGAGGGCGCGCGCGGGCCCACTTTTGTGGACCGTAGCGTTATTCACGAGCTCCTCGACGAAGATCCTGCGGAGCGAGAACTACGCGCACCGATCCTTGAGCCAGTGGTGTCCTCCCCACCTGAAGGAGAAGAGCTCATTCATCGCTATTATTTTGCCTACCCCCACAAGCAGCTCATATACGTTGGTGAGACGTGGGTTAAAAAGGTAGCCAACAAGGACGAGCACAAAGCTACCTCTGCAGGTCCTGCTCTGATTGTCAACTAGCCAGTTCATACACTCTTGAAAGCTATGGTTGTTTCTTGTTGAAGAATGGTTTAGTTGGGGAAGTATGCCAGGCATCGCATCGCATACATATAGCCATGTTTATGTCCGTTTCGAATTACCCCCAATCGCAGCAATGAGCATGATAACACCGACAAGGCCGGACGCCCCGAGTGCGCGCATCACCCCACTCTCTGCTGCAGCTTCGTCTCGCGTCGGACGACCGTTAGCTGCAAAGGTACGCCTTCCCTCCGCCATTCGGGGCGCGGAACCTGCACTCTGAGAACCATCCTGCTGAAAATTTGGTTGAGTGTTGCTCGACTGTGAAGTAGCGCCAGACCCGGATGGGCGATGACCGGTCGCTCTTTGCACGAATGGGCTGGAAAACGGATCTGTGCGCGAGCCTGTATGCGATGACTGTGATCCTGACTGAGGACGGCGATGCGTGTAATTGCTCGCACGCGCGTGTTCGTAGGGGTGGTCATGGCGTGCAGCGTTGGGGCGGCTGCCCATGGGATCTCGCGTGCGATCTCTGGGGTGGTTGGGCCAAAAGTGTTTGAAACCAGGTTGTTGAGAGGGTCGGGTGGTCGTCGCTTGGGGATGTTGTCCTGGCGTATGGAACGTCTGAAAAGGGGAGCTAAAGGAGCGGTCGTATTCACGCCTGGAAAAGGATGAGCAAGGGCAAGGCGAATGGGCGGACGGAATAGAGCAACTGACCGTTTCCTGTCGTCACCCAGGATTGCATACGCCTCGCTCACGGCGTGAAACCTGGTTTGTGAAGCATTGTCCTTGGCAACGTCTGGATGATACCTCTTGCTCAGCTGCACTCCTCGGTGATATCAGTGTGATGCTGTGTTCACAACGTCGATTGTCTCACCTGATAGTAGTTTGTCTACGTGGAAAATGTTCAGCATGGAACGTTAGATTGCGCTGGCAAGTACCTTGATTTGGGCCTTGGTAGCAGTCCTTGGAACAGAAAGGGCCGCATAATGATCTATATGTTTCCTCTGAATCTGGCTGCGCGGTGTCGACGAGAACTGGCGGTCTCCGCGAGGAATAAATGACAATGATTCAGCTCGCCGGGCGAACATGGAATGAGAGTGAATCGATGTGTACGAGCATGATGGCTCCAGGGGTCACGGAGATACGTGGGAACAACATACTCGAGTTGGATCCACTTTCCGGTTTGACCCACGTCCGCCTCGAACCAGTCCCTACTGTAACCCTTCCGTCTGTTTGCGAGCAAGTCCATCCAGTACCCCAGTCCAATCCCTTCTCGAACGAAAAAAAGGACAAGAAATATGTTGCAATATATTTTCTTCTGGAGGGGACGATTCAACACGCCCGTACGTCTCATGTCAAAACCTCGAGTCACTGCTGACACCACTGTCTTTACTTGCTTGTCTCTTCACCGCTTGTCCGTGAAACAAACTTGTTGGGGATCACGGACTCTTGGGCGGTCACCTCGACAGGTCCTGAGGCCATTGGCACCATTCATCGCCGCTTCCACAATCACCTTTTACCTTGTCAACCAGATGCAGGACCTTGGTGTTCGTTGTACGTATCACTAGCCTCCTTTTTGCCCCCTCTCGATTCACCCTACCTCAGCGGAAGCCTATGCCAAGGATTCAAAGAACCCGTATGCTGCTCAAATTGCGAGGGAAGCGGAGTCACACCACTAGAATGCCCGTACATGTTCTCCAAGACAGCCTTACTAGGTACCAAAGGTAAATACTTGCTGTTTTTGTCTCTCCCTCGGACTGACCCGTTGAACGTCGTTCATCAAGGGATAGAGATGTTGCATTGCGTAGAATTATAACTGTCTTGGTACCCAAACAGTTGAATCGCTATTTCCTCCTGCTTGGCTTGTGATGGGGGCGATTAGTATTCATCTTGTTTACCAATAGGTGGCGGCGGCGACTTGGTAAGTAGTGCCGTCCAGTGACATGCAAGTCAACGACGTTTTGGGTGCATGCACTAATGTCTAGCGTTAATCGCTCGTTGTCTCACTCATCTTGATCATCCTCTTGCTTCACTTTTTCCCTAGCCAGCCTCCCTTTCCCTCTTGCCTTATCCACACACCCCCAATCATTCTTCGCATCAATGAACAGCTCCCCACTCTCATCGTAAACTCTACTGAACCTTTCCACTTCGAGCGCGAACCGCGTGCTCCTGCACTCGTCTTCAGTCTCCGCCCATACCTGTCTGACGCCCGCCAAGAACGCCGAAACGACTGCGAGGTTATGGGCCACGAGGAGCGCGTGTGCGGACATTTCGTGCGTTTGAAGGAGGTGATGGATGTATGCGCGACTATACGGTTTCTCATACTGCAAGACCGTTTCCCCATCAGTGCTGGCGCGCGACTGGCGATCGACGGCGCTATGCAGAATGTGCGAGGACGGCGAGCGGGGTGAGCACGCGATACATGGGCAGACAGCTCGCTGCGTTGCGACTCCATCCGCACTTTCTCCCGCACCGACGAACGTATCTGCGAGACGCTCAAACTGGTGTGCGTAGATGGGACGATACAAGTTGTGCCCCAGACTCTGGCATGCATCCATTGCGTCACTCGCAGGCACTGGAAAAACTACGTCCAGCGCGACGCCCAAGTTGGCAGCGTTTGTCGCCCATCCAACGTCGAACAGATCGACGCCTACGTCCCGGATAAGACGCAGCATTTCATGGGGCGATCGTATTCCCGTCACAAGGCGCGGTTTCTGCTCGGAAAGTTCCCCGAGCGATGCCTTGAGCAAAGACGCGATACTCGGCGGAACGGATGGCTCGGCCACGGGTAAGACGCTCGACGCCGTCAGGTTTGCCCCTCCCGTCGTACTCGGGGTCGGCACCCCTACGATGGGCTCGGGATGCTGCAACATCGCCGGACGATCCAGTCGGAGAAAGCCGTCGGGCATGCTTTGATGTTGTGACGTGTTTGGACTCGGTTTGATACCGCGCAAGACGACGAGGTCGAACACGTAGCCTGTGATACCCTCGTCGAGGCATCGGAGTGGCTTGACAGCATCCGCTTCGGGACCATGGGGCGTTTCCCGGAGCCCATGGGCGAACGCCTCGCGTGCGGGTAACGACGTTCCGCCCGCCATATGCACAAAGACGTTGAGCGGATGTCGTGACAGTCGAGGTGTGCGTGGTTCAGGCGAGCCAGCGTCTCCAGGAAGCGGCCGAAGTATATCTGCGGCCCACGCCACACTCCGCTCGATGCTCTTCGTGATGCGCTTTTGAGAATAGGGAGGCGGCGTAAACGGTGTGTCGGTGAGCGCAAAGACGACGTCGGGTTGCATCTTGTAGACGTACTTGCGCCAGTCCGATAGCGTCACCTAGTACATCCCGATAAAAAAAGAACGGTCGATCGATGTCGTTGGCTTCACCAAGGATAGAAGCAGACCTTCTTAACACCCCGGACGCAGTTCGCAGACACATGTGTGTTTCCGTTTGGTGGCATCTCCCGCATGTCGAGAGGATCTCGAAGACAGAGGGATACGATATGCCGATCCTTGTCAAACCCCAAGAACCTATGCAACGGATGTGGACCGTTCTGCAAGGTCGGAATCGGGGGAACTTGCTCCAGACTACGATTCCCCAAACATCAACGTCCACGGTCCATGCGCAACGTAAAGTCAATTCCACAGGTTTACGGAACGAACAGGAGAGGAAAGACACGTCGATACTCACAACGACTCGAATGGGACGTTTAGCCACCGGATCGCATCCGACCCATTAGTGTGATCGCGTGAAAAGTGGGGTACGACACCACGAGAGGTGCCGACGAGGATGTTGGGCGTGTCCATGGTGATCAGCGTGCTCGTCGACGCGTCGCCAGCGCCATCGCGGTCGAGCTCGACTCTACCTACCCTTGGACCGAATTTCAGAACGCAAGGTGGGAAGGTAAACGTGAGCGATGGGCATCGCACGGGCGCATCGATCTCAGATGGTGGAATGTCTGTCGACTGCGCCATCGACACGCGGCACGACTGTGATCAACTGTGAGATGGTCGTCAGCTCGAACCGACCCAGTAGAAAGGTAAAAGACAGGCAGATTGGAAGCCGGTTCAACGTGCTCAAACTAACTCAGGCTGGACGAAAGGGACCCTGTCGATCTACTAGTATGGCTAGCTCGCGAAGTCCACGCCGATCTCGAATCCTTGAAATGCAGCGAAGGTGTTTCAAACTCAGCAAGCGCCTGCTCAGCGGTAGTGTCTGTTCGTTCCGAATATGGCAGGAGGCCATTAGGTTCCATACGTCAAACTTGTGTTGCCAACACAATCCAGTTGTGTGTACAAACTCGACCCAGAAAATCCCATATATACATCTAATATAACAGTACTTTATGTACGATAAAAGAAAAGCGGCCCACTACAGAGCGGACCGGCATTCATGGCGAAAATCCGTGAAAAACGGCGAAACGTAAGAACTGAAGGTAAAACCGGAGCCAGAAAGTGAATCATGCTAACTGTAATCGTTAATCGATGCCTATGCCGTGCCATGTCATGCGAATGCACCTCTACTAGTATGTGATGTGAATGTTGGGTTGAATGTGGCCACTGAGCCGCTAAGTGCGATGGAGGGCTGTCGGGAGTGAGTTCTGTGGGTAGACAACAACCGGAGGATGCATACCTTGAACTGAAGAGAAATTTACCAGTGAATCCGAGAAAGAAAAAATGATAAACACATGCCGAAATAAATACGGTGAAATCAACAGAGTGCGTAGTTGAATAGATATGCACTTTAGAAAACTGGGAAAGGAGGGAAACGGGTCGGGCAGAATCAATGCTGAGTTCCAAGCAAACAAAGTCGAGGTTGCCAGCTGCCCCTCGAGACCTGGTGCAGCGAAACGAGACAGATCTGATCGAGTTGAATGCCGTTCGGTCCGACATTCCACCGCGCATAATCTGGGTCGTACCGCTTGTCGCGGTATCTCTAGCGAGAGGATATCAGCATCTTACAACTGAAACTAATTATGACTAACTTTGAACAGATCCCGAATGGCGGTTGCAGCCGCCTCTGCGAGTTTCACACGTGTGATAGGACCGCGCGATTTCTTCCAATTCTGGGCAGCAATCGTCTTGGACCAAGATTTGTACCCGGGCCACTGGAAACCCGGCGATCCAACGTTTAACCACCAAGGAAATCACCGATCAGATCTAACGAGCTCACCAGGACACGCAGAGTAAACGTCTTCTTTCCCATATCAAAAACATCTGTGCCATCCTGAATACGAGCAAAGCCGTCCGTTTTATTCAAAATATCAATGATTGGTATCCCAGTTTGATCCGGGTTTCCCAAATTGAAGGTGATGGGATGCTGGTTAGGTGCATTGAATGATGACATGCTACTGGTCGTATATCGTTCTTGAGGAATCGAAAGGCCCCGCCCATACACGTCTGAATTACGGCGGCTGTGTCCGGGGTGGTCCGGAGATGTGGAATGTGCTCGGTCGTGGCGGGGCATCACTCTCCGTGCTGTCTGCTCCTGTGTCAGCTGTACTGTGGCACATGAATTGGCATACGGCACTAACAGAGAGCTCATCGTCGGCGGAAAACGGTAGTAACCGCTTTCTCTCGGGGGAACTCGGCGGTGGGCGGCTTGGACCAGGGACAGAAGTTTGATTGGAGGGGGAAGTGGCCACGGGAGATTGGTGGCTGTGCTGTCCGGCGCCCGCACCGACCTTCGCTGTGTTAACCACATCCAGCGTGACATCCAGCGTCAAGCTATCAGGGGCGGGGCGTGCAACTCTGGTGTCGGTCCCGTAGTCAGGCCCACCATGGCTCGGTGAGAGGTGCTGTGTTGATGACGAGTACGGATAGACAGGTGCAGAGGGGCCTTGAGTTGTTTGGGAGTCCTGTGCAGGATGCTGGTGTGCATCGTGCGCATGAACTTGCGCAGGGTTGTAAAGTGGGTAGTAAGGAGTGTAATCAAATTCATTGTAAAGATGGAAAGGTGAATTGCCCATAGGATGGAAAGCAAGGTCCTCCTAAACATCAAGGGGAATCGTCAGGGAGTGTAGCAGCAAAAGAGGTGACCCCACATTAGTGTACGTGGCGTGCATGGCGTCGGTCCCGACACCGGGGTCTTGTAGTGAAGTGCTCGCTTGAGAGCTGGGACCAGGGAAATTGAAGGGGTGATTCATATCCTGCGGGTCGGAGAGAGAGGGTAGGTAACTTGCGGGGTTGTCAAAGTTGTGGCACGAATATACCTCCACATCGTGAGCCTCCAATGAATTTCCGACTGAGTCCAAGGATTGCTGAAGTTGAGGGTAACCGCTCTGATCACCGATCGTGGCGGTCGGTGGCCAGGATTGTCCCGGAGGACGAAACTGTCGTGCGACAGGGGTTTCTGAATCACTCTCATAATAACTTGGACTCCGGCCGGAATAATGATACGGGCTGGACAGGAGTCAACGGCTTGCTACCCAATGCACAACGAGCACTTACCCTTGATGGGAGGACATGGTGAATGGGGGGACTGAACAAGGGGGAGCATGCGGCAGCAGACACATCGAGGGCTTTAAATAATCGGGCCGCCCGAAGGACGCTTTGGCCAACGAAGGAGAAATGATGGGTCGCGTAGATCAAAAGTTGACCAATTTAGTATGATAGGCTTTCCAGTGTATCACGTCAACACGCTCGACATGACTTGGCGCGGAGTCTCATTTTTGGAGCGACGCACTGGTGCGGGGGCTTCGATGCCGCAGGAGTTCGTGAAAAGTGCGCAACGAGGCTGTGGTCCTCCACTGCCGATGCGGGGGATCGGTGCCCCGTTCATGCTTCGATGCGATGGTTTGCTCGTAGAGGCGAGGCAAAGAAGCCCTGGTCTCGCAAGCCGAGTGGAGGAGGCGCAGAATGCCGTTCGGTGGCCCAAGTACCTACACCGCTTTGGCAACACAGCAATCGAGGGGACGGGCGCTAACGGGCAGGGAAGGTGTCGTCATATCCCCCCGCGGTATAATAGCTCTCGTAGCGTACGTGTGCACGGAACCCACAAGACGAACCACAGTGAGCGAGGTTTATGTGGAATCCCCAGAGAGCAAGTGGAAGGGTTCACGTTTGATTAGGTGCTGTATAAAAACAAGGCATACCATTTCCAGACAACGTCCATTTTAGTGCTGAAATTTGTTGACCCTAAAATTATGTTCGAATTTGTTGACTCAGTACGACAAATAAAGCGGGGACTGCTGTATAATCCACGCCTGTAAAACGGTGCAGTCCGAGGAAAACCGGAACGGGTGCGCAGTCTAGCCACTGCAACAAACAAGTGCGGGTGTCGTTATCTGCGGGAAGTTATGCTTTTTAGTACCTCAGCGTCAAAAAACAACAGCGAAAAAAAAGGCTGTCGTGGGTTCGTGAGAGGATGGCGACCGACAGTTGCGTGGCGAAGTTCAACTTGTTGATGGCGGTGAACTCGAACAGATGATGATCATTCTGAATTCATGGGAGTTGCTTATGTAAGATACTTCCATCGCAGCAGTGATCGAACCACAGCGTAGTCTGTTGACTGTGAACAGGGGCTGGGCCACTGCACTACGCGGCTTCGGAACTTGTTCGGAACGGCCATCATGACCGTGAAAGAAAAAAAGCAAAGGTGAGCACACAATAATAGATCCGTCTTTTACAGCAGAGGCATTAAGTTTTTGCTGGCCCATCGTGGAGCTCCGAGTTTGATTCCCGTCAATATACTATGAGACGGCCCAACGGTTCTCTCGTGACGTCCGCTCCTGATTCAAGTTCCGGCTCAGGGCTCAAAGCCCTCGAGCCCCGAGCTCGGGTATGGTCTGTCGCGGACCCTCGGTGTCCGCCACTTTTGGACCACATTGTAAATGCCGACTTCCCAAACCGTGGCTGTGTGGCTACGTTCCGCCACTCGCCGAACGAGCTTTCCCTTCAGTTTCAGCCCGACTGCGGATCTTCTAGAGTCTACAGCAAGCAGCGTAGGGGTCCGACCCTCGTACCGAAGTCCTCTACTGCCCACAACTCAATCGCCATGGCCCCCAGGCCCAGGTAAATTAGTTCGTCCCTCCGGTCAATTGAAACAAAGGCCCCCCTCCGAGACACCCATATCCGTTCAAAGGTAAACGCCGACTCCCCATCGACCCGCTGTTGATCAATTGATTCGGACGTACCTACTTACCCACGCCCCCGCTCCCCTGTCCCGCTGCCGTTGGTCCCTCGTGACGTTTCATTCATTCATTCATTCATTTTTTTTTCAGACCGCGCCTCCATACTGCGCACTTGCCCAACCGTGCCTTTTTGCACCTGACAATGAACCGTTCCTCCAATGATGGCTGTGTCTGACGTCTTCACCCCACTCAGGAACTCGGTCCACCCGATGCCTGTCAGCTAGATCACCGATTACGGCAGAGGGCAACCTCCTAGGTAACTCCTAGGAGGCCGCCACTCAATGCTGTGAACGATGCCAAGCCCACGCGCCACTCGCACCTTGTCCACAATACATTGAAATAATCACATGCACCAGTGGGACGATCACCTTGATAATAATTAGGTGTAAGTCACTAGACCGGCATCGCGCCTCCATTTATTATTCCTGAGTTCGACATCATAGATATTTGGGAGTGGGTTTATACCTGCCCTTGCATACAACATACTCGTCGTCGGAAGACGCTGCATCCAACGATCCAACCACACCAGCCTCCTACTTGAACTTGAGTTCCCTCAACTTTGGGATAATGTCAGCCATAGGTTTCTCGTGCCATCCGTCGCCTTCGTAGCACTGAATCT
The DNA here is from genome assembly GCA_038090735.1 of Xerocomellus amylosporus. NCBI lineage: Eukaryota > Fungi > Basidiomycota > Agaricomycetes > Boletales > Boletaceae > Xerocomellus > Xerocomellus amylosporus. The sequence goes on along the minus strand of JBBPNE010000193.1, from coordinate 11,624 downwards.
TAACCGACAAAGGTCTTCCCCGAATAACATACGCTTCTTGTTCCTCTGGCTCTTCCGTGTCGGGCAAGTGAACGGACATCATTTTCCCGACCGTTTGAATCCGAAAACGATTGCGACGGGCGGGGATTTGCGTGCTACCACCCTCTGAGCCGCTCTGGACACCTTTCTTTCTGGTAAACCATCCACCCAGCTTCCGTCTGTGGCCCTCGTCTGCTGACCCAACTTTAGACAGTCCAGCCCAACTAGCTGGAGGCTGCCAATTGGGGCTAGGTGATGCAAAGATGACGTCCGAGTCCCCGGATGCTCCAGAGGCAATGGATGCCCGAGTGCCTATCCGCGTCAACGTATGTTGAACGTCAGCAGCAGGCTGGTCGCTGTCCTCGTTCGATATTTCGATACTCGGCACGTCTGAACTCCGTCGCGACGAACAAGATGTCATCGAATACGACGCCAACGATTGTCCAGAAGGCCCACAGTGGGAAGTGGTCCGTCGCCTGGGCATTGTTGGATCTGGAGAGGATACGTTGTTCTCGGAACGATTTCGTGCATGTTTGATGAGTTTGAGCGGTGGAGGGGGTTTGGCGCGGGGAAGATATGAGTCTTGGTCGGACCAGATCGTTTTGGGCCCTGTATACTTTGCTAATCCTGTAGCAGACACCATCCCCTCCTTCCGACGGGCTGATAAGTCGCCCTTCCCAGCCATCCGTTCATTTTTGGAACTCGATTTCGACATTAGGCTTGGTAGAGGAGAGAAAGGTCTCGATAGTGCCCGCCGCAAGGATTTGGGTAAGAGTTTGGTAATTTGATGGAGTGGCTCCTCCGACGTAGAGTGTACTGATTGAGCGGGGGGCGTGCAGCTAGTGGATGTGCGGATGTCTTGCGGCGCTAACTCTATGACGGGCGACGGCGACCGTACAACTTCCAGGACGGTGAGTGAGCATCTTTTATGAACGGCATATGCCCTGTTCTCACCTGGATGTGGCTCCTTTTTTGGCTGCACGATGACGTCGATTGATGACAGGGCAGAATCTTGAATCAACGCACGTAGTCGGAGTAGCTTTTGCATGGCCCACGTTATATACTGTCTCTCCTGCGATGGCAGGATGAAACGGGTGGCGAGATGGCACGAGATAAACAGGGAAGGTCCTCGGGTCCCGCAGCTCGTTAATGAGGGTCACAGGACGCCAGAGTCGCCTACGGGGCGGGGGCGGTGGCAAGGGAAGCGAATTTGGACACTGGCAGCGTTAAAAAACAAACGGTGCCGCAGAAGGCGGCGTATTATTGATCACCCGCGGTAAATAGCTCGACGTGCATGCAGGGTGACTGGATGGCATTTCTGATACATCGGGGACTGCATGGCCTGGATCTGCAGGACGCCATGTAACGTCACCTGGTGCTAGCTGTGATTGGAGGATCGCTGGCAAGAAAGGAAAATCAAGGGTCCTTCTTGCTTGGTTCCTGTGCTAAGAACCGAGCTGGATGTTCAGTTACGCCGCTTTAGTAGATGGCGGTGTAGTGCGCGACGCGGAGAGATTCTGCTTTGAAACCAGTTGTCCAACGCCACTAGGTTGTACAGCCAGCTGATATCGGTATGTGACTAGCTGCCGCGTAGTGGGGGTCGCTTTGATTGACGAATATTGATGATTTGAACCCATCTATAGTGGGCAGTCGACATGAAGAGCGTCTGCGGTGCTCGCGTTCCAAGAACACATTTTATGAGAACGTGCCTGGAGAGTGCGTGGTTACAGGCGGACTCGGATGGTACTGCGAGTTGCCACAGTCTATACAAGGCACATTAATGGCGGGATCCTTTCCAATTTTAGAAGGACGGAGAGATGGATCCAATCGGGCGCCGTCCCGACGGACGTGTAAACATGCGAGGCACCAGCACTTGGCGCCACCCAACAGCTGAAACAATTGTTTCATGGTCATGGTAGTACCGTCCGAAGCGCATGAGAGCAACCGTCGTTTAATCATTATTATTGGGAGCTACCCTGAGCTACCGTGCTTTCTCGAGCCTACCGGCGGGGCCCCATCGATGGGGATGGCTGCAGGCGACGAGGCATCTTATGCGAGGTAGGGCCGGATGGCGGGTGCGCACCGGAAAGTAAGAAGGGAATCTGAAGACGGGGTTGGAAGTGGGAAGATACCTTATCGAAGCAAGTTTGAAAAAAGAGTAGTAGGTGTGAAAGGACGAATGTTGTTGAATAGCACTGATAATCAGTGCGCTAGAAAAAAATCACAGATGAGGATTGCACGGCGCAAATCACAAAATATATCTTTCGTGTACCCCGCCCGCGAATCGGGACTTGCCTTGACCCATGTATTACTCGGGATCCTGCAAGAACGACCCTGATCAATTCCTTTGTTTGCTATGCATGTCGTCCCATGTTCAGACGCGTGTTCCTATTAATCACTGATATATAATAGCGCACTAGTGGTGCTGTCAGTGCGCCATTCTACGCCATAATCAGCCCCTATGTCGACAGAACTCGAGATGGGGAGAGAGGAAAGAAAACACACCCTGCATCTTCATCTCGTTGGGGCTGATGCCTGAGAAACCCCAGGGAAGATAATTCCCCGCTCGATTGCGTGCGACAGGCAGTTTCCCAAGGTACCAAAATGGTGTTGGTACCTCAGCAATTCGACTTCATTAGTGGTCCAGATCGATGACTAGAATAGGTATGTGAATGTATGTATGCAATCCAAGTCCGGAGGTCAAGAAACGGCGAAAAAGGACCGAGTGGTGCACCTCAAAAACGCAATCAAGATAGGTATCCCTGGAGTGCTTTCTCATGGACGTCGCATGATAAACGAGCCTGAGAGGAACATGACGAGCAGTGTGGCTATCAGCCCGACCAGCGCGGGGTGAGAAACGTATTGTGAGATCGCACCGGAACACCCCGTACAAGACCACCCTGCCATCGAACATGAATCGTCAACACACCACCGGAGCAAAGAAGGCATACCACTGGCGACGGGCGTGTATCCCTGTGGTGTAAAGAGCGCGAATTGCACGGCACTGTTTGGAGTAAGGAAGCCAGGCGCGCGTTGTGCATTAGGGCCTTGATCCCCCCATATTTTGAGGTTGTACTTGGCTTGGGCTAGTGGGAGTTGGGGGTGCGACGTCTGGTATGCATAGGTGTCCCAGACGACGCTCGTCGCCGTGCCGGGTATGATCCCGTCGGTAGGCCCCACCGGATAGGTATTTCCGTTCTCGCAGACGGCTGACAGAGTGAGATGTGTCGGTGTGGCTATGATGTCGCTAAAGTTCCATGCAAAGGTGATGGGTTTGTCCGCTGCGATCTCGTAATACGAGGTCGACTGCTGTGGCGGTTGGGTCACGGAGATGGTACCGGCAGGTGCGTTCTGGGGAATGGTAGGCATGGGGGCTGCAGTTAGGGATTGTGATCCCGTCTGCGATGCCTGGGACTGGGTCTGCCCAGATTGCAAAGCACTCTGAGATGGCGACTGTAATTGACCATTATTTTGACGCTTTTCTGCCGAGGCCATGATGTAGAACGCGTTGTGCAACTGGGAAAAATTGTCAGACAAAGGAGCGGATAGAAAAGAAGGACAAGAAAGGAGCGGCTGGTGCAAAGAGCACCATAGTGTCGAATCCAAGAACGAACATGTCGTTCTGCCCGGCTGGATCCACAATTAATACCATTTCCTTTTTCGGACCAAGTACCAGGGTGGCGTCACGACTCCATCTTGTCGACCGTGAAGTGCAGACTGACCACGCAGCTGTGACGAGTCGCGTGCGTACAACAGCCACGCTCGTTTCACCATCATGTTCGAGGAAAGCGCACCTCCCTCTCCGAACCAAGCCCTGGTGGCGTTGGCACCCCTGGAGCCCGAATGGCAGCCCATCCTCCACGCTTCGAATCAAGTCGTCTTGTACAACCCAACGTCCCACGCCTTGTCGATCCACAAGTCCCCCAACGTGCACGTGCCCGACCGACCGAATTCGCCTTGTCCGTTCTGTCACCGACCGCTTCCGCCTGGATTTGGACACGATGAGGTGGACGAGGTGGACATGCGCCACGAAGGCGATTCGCAGAGCCGTGCATCCAACTATTTCCAGCTGCTGGCGATCGCGAACGAGAGCTCTCGGCCGTCGAGTCCACCACCACTTGGCAATGGGCACAGAGCGTCTACCTTTTCGCGCGAGGCCATGGCCGAGGGATACTTCAAGGCGTTCTTCCAGGAAGAATATCGGTTAGGAATGGGTGCGAATGGAAGCGTTTTTCTGTGTCAGGTTTGCACGAGGTCTACTCTTGCCTCTGCTCGAGTACGGCTAAATCGCGATGCTTGTAGCACGTATTGGACGGTAATCCACTGGGTGCGCATTGAAAGACTATCGTCTCCAAAGGGCTTCACCAACTCCCTCCTAGGACACTTTGCCGTGAAGAAGATTGCCGTTGGAGAGTCGCACTCGTATCTCCTCGGTATCTTACGCGAGGTTCGTGACTTGTCTCATGAACGTTACTGAGCCTCAATGGCCTGCAGATTCGATTGTTGGAAACGCTTCGTCACAGAAACATCATTACTTATCATCACGCATGGCTGGAAAAATGTCAATTCTCTGCATTTGGCCCTAAAGTACCTACCCTACAGTTGAGTTGACTTCAATGATCATCTCTAAAGGCGATTCTGACAAATGATCGCAGCGTGTTGATGCAATGGGCCGAAGGGGGGAGGTACGCTGACCTTGGTATTCTAGTCTATCGCCATGCTTAAAAGTAGGGATTGACAGTCTGGATGACCTGATCGATGTCCGGTTGGGGCGACCCACTAGGCTACCTCACATGCGGTCATCTACGTCTACGCCCGAGTCTCCCGCTGACGTCCAGTCACCTTCAGCGCGTATACGAGCTTTTCGTGCAATGAAGCATGCACCGCCAGAGGAACGGGAGCGACTTCGCCGAGAGATGGAAGAGGGTTTGGGTGGCCGCGTAGCTGGACGATCGACCTTGAAAGCAGTCCACCTGTTCAGTGCGGAAGAAGTCAGGAGCTTGTTCTCCGATGTAGTCGAGGGTCTTGCGTTTTTGGTTCGTGCGAGTCACCCACAGTTGTGTTGAGAAGATGACGTGTTGTCCGATAGCACGACAGATCGATTTTGCACCTTGATCTGAAGCCAGGGAACGTGCTACTAACCTGGGACGAAGGCAAGCTCATGCAAGTATCCATATTATTCCGCACTTTTCTTTGCAATGACATTTTATCTAGACCCCGTGCGATGCTGTCGGATTTTGGTACGTCTCGCGATATGATCCACTCTTCTGGTTCGCGTTCCGGAAACACTGGAACGTAAGTTGTTCATCGCACCGTGTTGAGCGGTCTATTCTTTACATCTGCTACACCAGGCTGGAATATGCTTCACCGGAGTCTCTACCTTCCCCTCAGACCGGCCTTCTTCAAGAAGTGGATTCAAAGTCTGACATGTGGTCGTTGGGAATGATCCTTTACAAGATGCTTTTCTTCCGATTACCATATCGTTGCGCCACGGAAGGCGAGGCCAGCGACATGGACGAAGCAGATAAGATGAACAAGTTGGAGGAGGAAATTTTGACTTACCCAGGGTAAGGGACACGGCTTCTCGTCGCGGGCATGACTGACGATGGTCTCAGATTTCGGACGACAGCTTCTTTGACGGCAGCGTTTGAGAGTCGACATTTGCCGCGGGCGTTCCTGATCTTGTTGGATGGCCTGTTGAGCGTCAATCCCTCTGTACGTCCGACAACCGAGCGGATCATGAGTGCGATGCGAGAAGGCATGGTACGTATATATACCTCGGACCGAAGATTGTGACCCAAGCTCGGTCAACATTTTAGTTCAATCCTGTGACATCAACCCCCAGAGCGTCATTTGGATCACTAATTCCTGTCAACCGGTCGACCGACGAAGGTCGTCGGGAACGGAGCCCAAGTAGCCCGCGTGCACTACCACCTATCCCAGTCCCTGAACCACAGCGGGATGAGGGCCGTAGGTCAGTTCCAACGAGCGAAGGGGACGAAAAGGGTCCTCCCCTTGGTCTCCCTTCACCACCATCGCCCGAGGACGACAATAGAGGATTCTCTGGACAGACTTTCGCAGACGTCGGACGTGTACTGGGAATACGTGTCACGCAAGAGGCACTTGTCAGGAGCGCAAAGGCATGCATACTGGCAGCCAAGGTGGGTTGTTGGTTGTGGGGAGGGTCGATATGTATGATTGTGCTCCGAGTACCGTAGCCTCGAGGGCTTTGGACTTTGGACTTGGACACGAGCGACCCCGCATAAACGAAAGTCGCAAGTAAATGCATTGCATCGGGACCAAAAATTACTGCCGACGTCACCGTAATGACGTTAGCTATTCATCCGCGGGTCGATCCGCAATCACATGCATGGAGAGAGGCATTGTGTGCAAGATGCTGCGTCCGAGACCTGAGCGCGAGCGATGGTTGTCTTCTCAAAGATCCTTCGCCAGTCGGACCATCTTTCTCCGCCTCTCCTCCTCCTCCTTGCCTCCGTCCTCGTATTCCGTTCTGCCTTTCGTCCCTCCAACAACACGCCCACTGCGAGCTCCAACACATTCCCCGTCCATTCGCAGGCGGATCTCGCTTCTCATGCCCGCCTCTTCCCCCTCCATCCACAACAGCGCAATGGAAAGTCGAAGCTCTCCCACTCTTTCTGGCAGCAGTTCAGGTCCCTCTTGCGGATCGTCATCCCGTCCATTCGCTCCCGCGAGGCACTCCTGCTCCTCGCCCACTCCTGCTTCCTCGTTCTCCGCACCGTCCTCAGCGTCGCGGTAGCGAAACTCGACGGTCGCATCGTCAGAGACCTCGTCAGTGCAGATGGCTATGGCTTCCTCAGGGGTCTGGCTCTCTGGTTTGCTCTCGCCGTGCCAAGCATCTACACCAACTCCATGGTGCGTAGACCATCCATCTCTGCAGAGACGCGTGCTGACCTATCCGCCAGATCCGCTACCTTCAGTCGAAGCTCTCTCTCCGCTTTAGGGGTCGTCTCACTCGGTACATCCACGACCTCTACCTCTCGTCCGCACCTTACCTTCGCTATTACCGTGTCCCTCTTCAGGGCGTCGACCAGTATATCACAGCCGACGTCGAGTCCTGGTCAGAAAGTGTCGCTGGCATCTAGTACGTGTCCTGCTGCGACATGTCGTGCGGGCATTGACACATAAATATGCAGTGGGAATCTAATGAAACCCTCTCTTGATCTATTGCTCTTTACTTCACAGCTTTCGCGCTCTCTCGGATTTAGGGGCACTGTTCTACTGTTTGGAAACTATTACATTACGATGAAGGTATGTCGAGATCCTTCGTCTTGGCGCATATGGATTGTCGACGTTTTGTCAAGATTCTCCAAGCGGTCACACCCGCATTTGGCCGTCTTGCTGCTATCGAGGCTCGTTTAGAGGGCGATTACAGGGCCGGCGTTGGTCGGGTGGCGAGAGAGAGCGAAGAAATTGCGTATGTACCCATTTCTCACGCATATATTCACGTCCGACCTTCCGGAACCTTGCTAAATACATACAGCTTCTACAACGGAGGTCCCATCGAGCGCGACATTCTCACTCGCGCTTACCTACGTCTCATAAAACATGTCAACTCTATCTACAAGATCCGGATCGCATACGAATGGACGGAGGATTTCGTGATCAAGTATCTATGGAGTGCTGCCGGGTATGGCCTTATTGCCATCCCGTTGTTGATCACGCGCAAGCGTGGCGAGGGCAGGGATCAAGCTACCAACGATAGCGTCGTCGCAGATCGTACGGAGAGTAAGTCGTCCCGATCCCAATTTGAGATGCACCCCTTCTGACCCGTTCGGTCTCAGCGTATATATCCAACCGTAGACTCCTCCTTTCACTCGCAGATGCGGGCGGGCGACTCATGTATGCATATAAAGATCTAGTCGAGGTCGCTGGTTTAACTGGGAGGTACGTCGGATCAGTCGGGTCATGATCACTTTAATCTGAAATCATTCTGTAGATTATATACCCTTCTATCGACCCTACATAGTCTTACGGCGCTCCCACAGGCTCTTCAGGGAGACGGCAACACCTTTGAGCTGCAGGATGTCGACGTTTGCATCCCTTCTCTCATCCTTCCTTCACCTACTTCCAACGGTTTGTCCAAGGAAAAAGACGTTTCCCCTGCCTTTGATGAGGATATAGAACCCCTCGACCATCTCTCTGGATCTGGAACGACCCTTGTCCGAGCGCTGAGTCTCACCCTCCACCCTGGCATGCACCTCATGATCACAGGCTCCAATGGCGTTGGCAAGACCGCCGTCGCACGCGTCCTGGCGGGTCTCTGGGCGCCAAGCGGTGCCGGTGCGCGCGTCACCCGTCCCACATCCGACCCCAACACCACGAACGGGCATCCAAGACTGGGTGTATTCGTCGTTCCACAGCGCGCGTACATGGTGACAGGCTCGTTGCTGGAGCAAGTGATTTATCCACGGACACTGGGCGAGTTCTACGCCCTTCATGGGGGGAACGCGGAGGAGGGGTTGAAGGAGTTGCAAGTGATCTTGGAAGCGGCTCATTTGGGGTATCTCGTCGACAGGGAAGGTGGGTGGGGGACGGTCAAGGAGTGGAGGGACGTGTTGAGTGGGGGGGAGAAGCAGCGGGTACGTTTGGTCATTACATGGCTATGGCATATTTGCTGACCGCAACTTGGTATCCTAGATGGCACTTGCGCGCGTATTTTATCATCGACCCAAATTTGCCATCTTGGACGGTACGTCTTTGACCGCGTTAGATCTCGCCTGCTCTCATCTCGTTCGGGCTAGAATGTACCAGCGCTGTATCGAGCGACGTCGAAGGCCAGATGTACGAGCACGCCAAGTCGCTCGGCATCTCACTCATCACGATCTCTCTGAGGTACATACGTCAAACTCGTTTTCGTCATTGATCTCATCGTTCCTGGCCGTATCGCTAACATCTACAGACCCTCTCTGATGAAGTACCACACGCATTTGCTCACCCTCACCGGGGACGGCACGGGACGATGGACGTTCACGCCCATTGCCAGCTCTCCCTCGGGGGCCGCTCCAGACGCCGACGCCGCTTCGTCAACGCCAGACGCATCTACGGCGTCCCCGACGACCCCGGGTGGTGGACCCGCCGCTGGCGATCTTATCCGCGTGTTGGAAGAGATCCGGACGTTGGAGAGACAGTTGGACGAAGCCAAGGTGTGGGAGGCAAGGGTGAGGGAGTTGGAAGAGGCACTACAGGTTCGGGAGGGGGCCGATCCGAGTCAGGTGCGGTGATGAGGATGGGTGGGGTATTACTGCCAGTGACGGTTTTCAAGGAAAGACGGTACTATACGAGTGATTGCTGGATCGACGCTGGTGAATCGGCACTGTGATGGACGTGCATGGATAGGTGCGATATTCATGTTCAAGAACTACTATCTAATGATGCGGCTCATCTTTCCCACTCCGTGGAGAGATGTCACCAGAGCGAAGCTAGTCCAGCCTGCACGACATTAACATGGTATGAAATACTAGAAAGCGAAGAAAGCAACAATGAAACGATCTATAGTGTAATGAATGCCTGACACAAGATCCAACGAAATCCCTGTGGTACGGCCCAAGGTCTTCGCAGGACATCATGATGGTTCCGGGGGCCATCTCAGACCTCCAGTGGGGGGACGATTTTGCCTTGCGCACCCTCAGAAAACGAGCGATCGCACGTCTCGTGAATGGTCTTCTGCACTTTAAATTAGAGGCTAGTCGTCTGGGCGCTCGAAGTGGTTTGCGACGAATCGGTGGTTGCCCAGCCTAACGAACCGAACTGTGCATGGATCCGAATCGGCGATGAGCGCCCATCGTGCGAGGGTAAGTAGCTGCGCGACTCACCGCTCCGCTCACACGATCCGTGCTGTCCATCTCTGCCCTGAGCGACTCACGAACGAGGAGGGTGTCCAAGAGGGTCTGAAAAAACAAACCGAATGAGCAAAACGGCACGCTTTTCGTGGCGTTGACCGACGATGCTCACGTTCGTATAGATACGACCGATGGGAATGGCGAACGTGCCGTAGAGGTTCGAGTTTGGAAAAAGGATAAAGGTGACCAGGTTGCACGTCGAGAAGATGCCGGCAAAGAGACCGGTCTGGATGGCACCACGAATGAGTCGGTTCAGGATCGTGTCCGTCTTGCGGAAACCGGTTCGCGAGCGCGAGAAGACGATCACCAACGTCGCTGGTGATCGTAGATCAGTACCCTCATGTCGTAGGTTGGGATGAACGAGCGTACTGGTGATGAACGTGTCCACGACGACCTGCATGGACAACCAGGCCGCGACGATGGGGGTAATGCGGGGTAACTCGGATATGCTAAATGATTGTAATCAGTCTGATGCCGTATTGCAGCGGTGAGACAAACGGTAGGACGAAACCCTCAATGCTAATAAATATACCCAGAATGAACGAAAACATCGCCAGTACGATGGCCACGCCACATAGGATCTTGCAATTGGTCAAACGCCAGATCCTGCGGGACGCAACAATTCAGTTGGGGTCGCGTTGGTATATCGGTACACCCGCCTGAACCCTAGATATATGTGCGTCACCAAGGCAGCAAGTGCGGTGCCAATAGGGGTAAATACGTATGGCCATGGAACCACTGCTAGGGCCGTTAGGAATTGATTGAAAAGGCGACATGTTTACTCGCCTGAAAGAGCTGCCGGATTATCATAGTTTGTAACACTAGGGTGCATTCGGCGTGAGTAGACACCAAGGTCGACGAGGCTACGCACGTATACTGCCATGCCAGATATATGGCTCTGTGGAAACGACTGAGCGACTTGCTAAACGTTTCACCAATGGTACTCACGAGACGCTGTGGAACGTATCCAAGACGAACAGGAAGAGCACCATATACCTGAAATCACGCGTCACGACTGCACACTCGAAGATCGACGACCGACCGACTTTACCGCTGGCCGATCATCGAATTCTGGAGCGGAATGTGAATTGTGGTGGATTTATCCGTGTGAGTCTACTTACTCGTCTGGTGGTAGGCCACGAACTGGTATGTGACGAGGCCATACAAGAAGGTATTGACTTGGTTTGTGACGGGTCAGTCGGAGGCCCCAAAGCGATGTCGACGCGGACACTCACAGAATATGCCCACTAGGAGCGTACCTATCGTTCGATCCAGTCAATACGATCCATCCTACAAGTTGGGTACCTCGTTTCACGTACCGATGGTCATGTCATACAAGCCCATCCTGAGTCCTGGATGCCAAGTCAAGCAAGGCTGGACGACTGAAGAATAACTTCAAGGGGGGATGGGCCCGTGGGGATGACCTGATCATATTAAATTGGTTCGTTCACGGTAAGTGTGCAGATATATTTACCGAGTGCCCAGTACATATAGGGACAAAGTGCGTCCTGACTCAGTCGTCCCGTGAGGTTGAACGTTGAACCTTGGTATTCAAACTCAGAGTGTTACTGAATTATTTCTGCAGGTTACTAGTACAAGAACCTTCATATGGCACAACTGTAACGCCTCTCGAGCCCTGGATAGGCGGTAGATGAGAATGCCGGAAAATCTTTCTAGGGTTCTCGATACGATGATGATGTTGCAGCACCCAAGCTCGGTCGACAT
>JBBPNE010000192.1:0-37887 GCA_038090735.1 Xerocomellus amylosporus | reverse complement strand
CACCGGGGGTGAGGCAAAGGTGTGCACTGCACATGGTAAAGGGCAGGCATAGGCCTGGTGCGAAGGCAGCGTAGCTGTCATGAGACTAAAGGGGATCTTATCAGCTAGGACAAGAGATAAGATAAGAAAGCAAAAAAGAAAAGACTAAGTCCGTTATGTTAGGCGCTAGAGAGCGACCGTAACACGGACTACGTACTGTACTACACTATGAGATCAGATGTTAGCCTCAAACTTGTGTGAAACGTACACAAACCATTTTGAGGCTCTATCTGAATCCGTCGTGTGACTCGTGTCGCAAGTCCCGACTGTCGACCAACTCCAGTCTCCAGCCAACTCCTCGCACGGCCACACTCTTATCTTTGATCTCGCTCACCCTCTCTGCTCTGGTTGCCACTTGGGTCATTGTTACCCCATTCTCACTCCCAAGTCCCCAGTGAGCACATCCGCGTCCACCAGCGGTCCACGTGTGCTCAGTGCCATCACTGCCATTGGTATGTCATTCTTGCACTTGAACATGCCTAAAGTTCACACTCTTTAACCAACACGACTCATCATCAGAACATGCGAGCAGCGCTTCATCGACATACACCAGCTTCCATCAATGCAGGACATAGATGCACTCTTTTGCCACTCACTGCGGCTCCCATAGAGATCAAGGTTGTCATCGACCAACTCTCCTCGCACAGCGACACTTTCGTCCATGCCTTGACCCACTGGCAGCCTCCCGGCGCCCATCATACCCATCTCACTGGCGTTCTCGACTCGCCCTCAGTCATGTGTCGGGAGGACTTGGCTTCTCAGAAGCCACTCATCCCGCCACCGGCGATGCCCCACCAACATCTGACGCTTTGCCCATACTGTCAAACTGATGCCAATATTCACCACTGAAACGGTGTTCTCACTCCCCACTGGCAGCACACAATTGTGACTCCGTGTCGCGACTCGCGCAGCTCAAGAATGTGGACCAACTTGAAGTTGCTCAGTGAGGTTGCTCATGGAAGGAAAATATGTGGAGGTGTCTTTTGTTTTGTTTAATTGGAATTATTCCCACTTCATGTATCCGAGTGATTACTGCAAGTCTGTATAAAAAATAACCTGACTGATTCTGACATGGTGCTCTGCTATTGGCTAACCGGCTCGAGCTGCGAAGCTGCGGTTAGCCGAGTCGAGCTGAGCCTTGCCACAACATAAGGCTCAGCTCCTCATTGGCTCGGTTAACACACGTGCTTAGCTACAGCTACAGCTGGCTATTAGCCGGAGCTGCAGCAACACTAGTTCTAGTCGCTCGAAATTTGCTCCTGTGGGTACATCTTCATCATGATTGTAAACGCAAACATCTGGCTTTAAATCGGCCCCCCTGTGGCCACTGGCAGTGTTGACAGCTTTAAGGTCGGGAATCCAATCCTTAATTGCATGAGTCTGCAAAGTGGTCATCCATGTGATACGTAGCTACTGAGAGACAGGACTTACAAAAGGATCATAGCGTTTCACTTCATGGGATTCTGTGGCAACACGGCGAAGCACGTCCTTGGAAAAGGTTGGTAAAGGCTTGTTTGCGGGGGGGAGGAATTCTTGAATGAAGTCTTTGATGGGCATGGGACCTAGCCAGCGACCTCGCATGTCTGCTGCAAGTTGGCGTCGGACTTCTGGAAGCTGTTCTACATCCGTTGGTGCTGGGACCGTCGTGTTCGCCTTGAACCTCTTTCTAACTGGGGTCGATTCAAATCGAGTGGTGGGGGTGATATACTTTGGCGGACCCGCAGTAACACTCTGGTTGGAAGTCGACATGTTAAAATCACTAGGATTGAACAGAATGGACACGTACAGATGGCTGGACCCAGTACTTTTCCCGAAGTCGTTGGAATTCAAACTGGCCGCGCAAGTGCACGTGGCGTTCGGAGTTGGTACTAGATGCGAATAATCCTGTGCCAGACTAAGTTCTACGCCGTCACGTACCGTGACTCGGACTCGCGTAGAAAGGCATATCTCTTCTTCTTTGGGGCGTTGCGTGGCTTGTAGCCCGCAGCCTGGTAGAGCTCAGGGAAGGCGTTGCGGAAGCGGTCGCGGAGTCGTAGGCGTTCCCATTCGACGTATCGCGTGTGAACTGACGGCGCCGTTGGCAGGACTGCTTCAAATGATGGGAGTTTGGACATTTCAAGCACAAGACATAATGCACCGTTTCCTGCTGGGGTGTTTCATCACACTCGGTGGAGCAAACTGGTTCCATTCAACGATCCACGCGGTCGTAGTAGTGCGATGTTCGCATCTACAATGTATATTATTGTATAACATGCGAAACATCGGTCATTCATGCTTGGTGTCCTGCCCTCCGATAACCGTACCCTGAACAACCACCTTCCTGATATTCCGATCGTCCCCGCAAAACAAGAAGCGTTCCAACCACTGCTCGAGCTTTGTTGCGGAGCTGGGATCTCGTTCCAGATCGTAACTCCAGATGGCAGGGTTTCCTGATTCGCTCCGAACGCTTACAAGGAGCGCGTCAAACGCCTTCCCTGGTTCGAATGACCCGATGCGATCTTGCAGACAACAAACCTCTGCCCCACCTTTGGTCGCGAGGTAGAGGAGGGTCGCAACACCAAGCTTCTTGTTGGCGAACCTGCCCTCCTTGTGTGAGCGATCACGATGATCGGGACGCTCGGGGCGATGTTTTGCCTCTGGAGGAGTATAGTGGTTCCCGTGAACATCATGACCGTGCTCGCAGCTGCACTTTTTCGGCTCGGCTTGGATGGCGAGCATCTTTGAAGCCATGCTGGCCATTTGAATGGCACGCAAGATCGATGGGTTGTGCCCACCACTGACATCAGAACCAAGGCCGACCTAGTGTCCGGAGGATGAGCGACTCGAAGGTGACGAACTGAATACACCGAACCTTGACACCGTGATCCAAGAGCATACCCACTCTCGCCATCCCACTACTCAGGTAAAAGTTGCTTGTCGGGCAGTGGGAGATACCGGCGCCTTTCTCGGCGATGAGATCCATCTCTTTCTCGGTAAGCAAGACGCCATGTGCAAGAATGGTGTTGTGACGAAGAAGCTTGAACTTATCGTATATGCCGGCGTAAGAGTCAGCTTTGAAATACTTTAACGTGTCATCGACCTCCTTTTGGTTTTCAGAGATGTGTGTTTGAATGGCGACACTAGGCATCGTCTCAGCAAGTTCGCCGAGTTCGGCCAGAAGCTCCGGCGTGCAAGAGATCGCGAAGCGAGGTGTGATGACGGGATGGACTAGGGGTTCTTGTGCTGGAGAGAGTGGAAACGCCTGTATGTAGCGTATGAGATCGGTGGTCGCACTTATGGACTCTTGGACAGATTTCTCGATGTAGTACTCCGGAGAGTGCCAGTTCATGTTGCATTTCTGTAGGATGGGTCAGGACACGGAATCTGACGACAGAAAACGTACGCCAACGAAAGCCCGCTGGCCTAAGATGCGCTGTCAGTACGATGGGGGGCATTTAGGGGTGGGATCACCTTTCTTGCGAACAATGTCCGCGAGGCGCATGGTTGAGTCGCGGTGCAAGGTACCATAGTAGCAACACGTCGTCGTCTAGGAGCCATCAGAACAGATGAATGCAGCGATCGCTCGATCGCTTACGCCGGACGCGATGACGCGTTGGACGACGTCGGTATATATGCGCTCGGCATAGTCCAAGTCCTCGAACTTGGATTCGGCGGGAAAGGTATACGTGGTGAGCCAACCGAGGAGCTCCAGGTCACCTCCGCTGAAAAGTGAAGTGAGATCTCTCGAGAGTCGAGACGGAGGGATGCGCACACGCCAAGGTTTGGAAACTGGCAGGCATGCTGGGCGGAATGAGCGGGGGCAGAGGAAGAGGCGGGCTGCGTACGATGTGGGTATCGACGAGGCCAGGCATGATGAATTCGCCTGGCTTCAAGTGCACGAGGGCATAGGTCTGTACGCCATGATGGGCGATGGTGTCGGGTATGTTGGCTGGGTCGATGTCGTGGTCGATCCAGAGGATGTCGCCGCCTGCAGCGACGGCGATCAAGCACCTCGGGAGGGCGAGATAGCTGGATAGTGATTGCGGGTTGACGACTGGCCCAGAGTAGATGGTGGTCATCCCAGAAAATATAAAATGGACTTTACTGATTTCCCACCCGTCTTGTTCGTCAGGTCTCCTCGTCCTTCATGCCCTCCCTCCGCCGCTCGTTCTCCTCCCCCTCCGTCCGCTCCTCGCCCTATCCTTCCTCCCTCTCCTCCTCCATCCCCTCCGGTATTCGTCCCCGCGTCACCGCCCCCCATCCCCGCCGTTCCTCCGGCTCTGCCACGGCCGAACGTCGGGTCCTCGCCGACATCGAGTGGTGGCGAGTGCATGACGGCCAGTGCGACCTCGACCTACAAGACCAAGCCCATGAGGATGCACCGGCTGACGTCCCTCCGGGTGGCTCGGTGACGCTCTCCGCCGGCGGAGGCTCCCTTGAGCCACCCCAGACGCACAGCTTCTTGGATTCGATGCAGGTGCGCGCTTCTCATTCGAGCCCGTGGTCATGTGCTAACCGCCATCCTACAGCCCAACGCGCTTGCTGCCCTGTCCATCGCACCCTACTCCCCCCCGGGTAGCCGCCATAGTCGAGACTCGTCGGTAGAGTCGACACCAGAGCTACTCGCCGCACCACTCGAGTCCGTCCAGCTTGCTCTAGCAAGCCCGTTGTCCTGTCCCTTTACCGATCATTTCCCATTCCCGCCTTCGCCGACGCGAGTGGGACGTCGTCAGGTCCATCCCTTGTTTGGTTTACGCTCAGTCTCTGCCCCTGGTCCAGGCTCGTCTTACCAAGGGACCCTTGCACCCGATTTTGCGGATATGGGTGGTGACTCCTTCTCCCTCGATCAAAACCTCTTCCAATAGTTGTCTCGACTCCCCAGCCGCTTGCCACTGCGATATCCCCCATGTCCTTGCACGACGCTCAAGCTCAGACGTTGCCTCTTGCGCGACCCCATCTCTTTTCCATATTCTCTTCATTTTTAATGCATTTTTAACCCATCTCTTGCATATCATTCATCCTAGCATTCTCACGTTACTCGTGACTTGCGTGAAAATTCCCCATGGATCTGGCGCGAAGATGGGCAGCCTTGGGGTGTGCTTCTCTGCTGTGTTTACCTTGACGATTCATGCTCGAGCGATGCCGTTGATGCCCTGCACATACTCTGATGTCTCTTATCTATCCTGTCTTTGGCCCCTGTTGTTGAAACCGCAAAGTCGGCTATCTCATGCTCTCCTACCCATCACTGTAACGACTAGAACATGCGCACGTTTCCTGTTTTCTTGTTCTCCAATGCGTTTCATTCCTTAACTGGATACGATCTTGCCAAGGCCCTGCTCCCTAAAAATCACATACAACTAAGTGCTATATAGTAGTGCTAGGCTCACGGTACTCCTGAATGTGGCACACTAGTCTTTTCGTGACTAGTCATCTCTGCAGAGAACTGCGCGAGCCCATAGTTCAAAGCTCTGACCCCAAAGAACAACGCTCGAGAACAAGCCTGAGGGTGACCAGCATCAAATTGGGGTGTGCACCAGAGATTTAACCCAAGCGGGATTAACCACGAGTGGCCGAGTAGTTGGTACACTTCAACGCTGCATGTCTTGGCACACATCTTGAGGAAGCGATATGTGCCAATGGAGGTGGCGTGCCTATCTTTTCATCCCTGCAAAGATCGCAGGGCCAGACACTTTGCTCCACCGCGAGACCGCGATCGGTCCGTATCGAAGTTGGGCAGTTGGCGGCGGATGTTGTACGACGCGGCCATTGGGTACCGAGAGACTTGGCGGTGGTTGGCCCACTGTGCTTTGCTGTGGTTGACCAAGACGCGCTTTCCACGCGCTGCGAATGACTGGGCCACGAGCGAGCAGCTGATAGCGAACACGTTAAATGGGGAACGTAAACAAGGAGGGGGCTAACCATTGATTTCTCTACGCCATCAGCGATACTTTGAATGATATTATCCACGACTGTACGGAAATTTCCATGAGGTTTGTCGTCTCTGAACCGTAGCATCCGCCACCGATCAAGTTCAGGGTCCCAGTGCACTTCCACGATCCGATCGTCAACTTGTTCTCCAGAGAGCTTCATCCTGCGATACCATCAAGCACAAGGGTCGACAGTGAGCAAGGTGGCCTACCTTTCCCATTCATCGTCCTCCATAAATAACTCGTCATAAGGCTCGTATTTTGGCTGACCTCTTTCGTCTCCACAATACACATAGAGGCCAAAGAATGGTTTCGCATGGAACTCGGGTTGGGATGAGTTAGACTTGGATGGCGGGAAACGTAGAACGAGCTTGAAGTCTATTGAGTTCTCCGAGGGAGGCTTCCACTTCAATCTACAAGAGGGGTATTGTAGGTAATAAAAGCTCAACAGACCGCCGCTCGCATACGTACATATTCGAGTCTGTACCTGGAACATACGGGGTCTCTCGACAGGTATATATGAGGCCGTCGTTACCGTGTTGTAATTTGGGTATTACCAGCCGGAATACGTCTTCGATACCATAGGAGAAACTTATATCCTTGACTTGAATACTGAATGCACGTGAAGAACTGAGCTAGGGCAAGGCTATGGTGGCTTACTCGAATGGTATGCTCTCGGCCATTTCAGGAAATTCTGCCATAACTTTGCTCCATGGTCTATGGAAACGCTCTTTCAAGCGCTACCCAGACAATGAGTTCGAATATTCGGATATATAACACCAGCATACCCCATAGCGTTTGTCAAGTGACCGCGACATAACATTTTCGTTGTTGAATACAAGACAATCGAATGCTAAGTAGCGCAACGTTTCCTGCAGAAGACAGCCAAAGGGTTGGTTTGGGTTGTACGTCGAAAAAATTAGTACATACCTTCTTGCTCGTAGGTTCCACATCCACTACGAGCTCTCCGTCCAATATAGTGTCCATGAGCGAATCTCTGGGTTTGTCCGGGTGAGGAAACCAGAATCCGGTAACTTCGTAGTAGGTGTTGTGTCGGTCAATCTGAGTGGCGTCGATGGCCAGGCGAGGATAGAACGCGGTAGAAAGACCCACCAGATATACGGCTTGACTTCCACCGCTTGGGTCAGTCTGCAAAAAGAATAGGACGCGAACCCCGTCCGACTTCTCGCACACCCAGTAGCTGTATGAATGATTTAGCTGTGCGGTACGTGACATGGCGAATATTTGAAGTACTCTCTACGTTCGAGCTCCGCCAGGTGGTTCAGCGAAAAGCTGACGGGCTGACTTCCTGGGAATCTGAGGGATTGTCTAGAAGACCCGCGGTGCTGGTACAAAACACAGGAACGTACCGATTGTGATCGAGGTGGCAAAGCCTCGCCACATGACTTTTAAGCCACGATTCTTGGTCTGAACCGCGTGGGACGTGGAAACCAGGGATTTCCGGGATTCGAGACATTGGAGCTGGGGGTTGTATTGATTTTGAAGAGCGACCAAGGGGGAACAACGACGTGGAGGTTAGACATGCAAATACGCGTCCAACACGCTCCACGCTCAATCGCAATTGCTTATGTAAGGCACGCCATTTGATCAATCGCTCTCGGTTACTCGAGCTAGTGTGAACACAACATAGCGATTAACTTGAAAACATGCGAAATGAGAGATAAGACTAGAGTGGATTGAAATACGTTAGGCTCTACAACTGTTAATGCTGCTCATCGGTCCTCGGCCCATTCCTGTACAGGTCCGTCAACAACAATGCTTGGACCAACAAGGGTCGCAACTTACGTTCTCCTTCTTGATTTGCGCCTGTAAAAAGACGAGGAAAGGTGCGATTCAGTACGTGGCTTTCAACCATCATTAGCGAAATATGTACCTCTTCTTCGGGGGTGAAGTCGTTGACAATGTTGAAGAGCTTTCGGATTTCCTCCGGAGTCTTGCCCTTGATCATGTTTGCAACGGTTTTGCACCCGACATCTCTGAGGGTGGTTTAGCACGTTGAAATGAAAATGGAGCGACGAGGGACTCACAGGAGGGACTTGATGTCGAGGTAGTTTGCGGCGAGAATGATCTCGAACAGCATCTCCTGGTCGACAGTGATAAACTTCTGGTCCCATTCGCTGATGTCGGTCGTGCGCTTGCGTGTCTCATCCTGGGTCTGGTCAGAGTCTGCGTTGGGAAGAGGCTCCCCGCGGTGATGTTCGCAGTACTCCAGGACCTAACCCGTGTCCGTAGTCAGCCGAAGCCGGGGGGCGCACGCACAAAGGATCAATTGATCGTTGCAATACACACCTTCTTGAGCACGCTAGAAGATACGTTGGGTAACGGGATGGGCTGATCGCTCTCGCCAACATCTATCAAAAGAGGGAGTGGCTGGAGACATGTTTTGTAGGGGATAACGATGGGCGGTACCTTCGAGCATGTTTTTGATGAGGACGCTGCGCTCGACAACTTCCTTGTCGGCGTGGAATTGTTCGTTGTCAGAGGTGACGAGAAGGACCATATTGTGATGAGGGGCTGAGTGAAAGGTGAAAGCGCTATTGTAAACTGTTTCGCTTATGTATAGTCACGCTGTGGCTGAATCCAACATGTCCTTTGCATTCATCTCCCGCTGCTACCAGGTCGCCAGCGGTCCCTTCTCTCTTCTCGGTCAGTCCTTTTCGTTCCAACCAGCCCAGTCCCTCACACTCTTTGTCCAGGTTCCGTCCGCACCGCAACAAAACGTGCGGGAGGTACCGTTCGCAATCACGGTGGCTCTCCCGGAAAACGTCTTGGTTTGAAGAAATTCTCAGGTAGGGCAGTCTCTCGTGTGTGTCTTTCTTGTTGACCGGCATAGATCAACATGTCATCCCTGGCAACATAATTGTCCGCCAACGAGGAACACAATTCCACCCCGGGCAAAACGTATGCCATCCACTCTGTTTCGACGCAGTGCCGGCATGCTCATTCACCGCAGGTCGCAATGGGTCGTGACCATACTATATACGCTACCGTCCCGGGCTATGTTCGATTTTACAAGCAAAAGTGGTTGCGAACCGAGCGTAAATTTGTCGGCGTTGTCCTCAATCGTGGAGAAAAGCTCCCGAGAGACGAGACTGCCATCGGGCGAAGCCGATACTGTGGGCTCGTGAATCTGACAGCACTCAAAGCCGAGCCATCCTCACCCTTGAGTTTGTGATACTTGTCCGGTGTTGTGCTCGTGCACCGTCGGAGATCGCTCCATCCAGGCTGGTTGTCGCTGTCGGATATAATATTGTTGTAGTAACGAACACACGCTATAATTATCATCGCTTCTCGAGATATTCGTGCACGTTGCTCTTGGTCTTATCCTCTTTGTCGACTAGCATGTCTTACCAGCTTAGTATCACGGCTCTGAAGCCCCAAGGTATGTAGAAGCTCTGTCCGACACTCCTGATCAGTGGAGAATGGCTCAGCACATCAGAGGTTCCCTCGGAGGACACGATCATTGCTCTCGCAAAGGAGGTTC
Organism: Xerocomellus amylosporus; assembly: GCA_038090735.1. NCBI lineage: Eukaryota > Fungi > Basidiomycota > Agaricomycetes > Boletales > Boletaceae > Xerocomellus > Xerocomellus amylosporus. The sequence continues at coordinate 28,437 of JBBPNE010000192.1, read as the reverse complement.
TCGACTCGACCGTGGCATGGAAGAAAGGGAAAACCTTTGCCAAAGGCAAAGTCCTTACTTCATCCCGACCAAAGGGACCCGCCGACGAGGCTCCGTGGCACTGTCGAGTCAGCGAACACACAAAGGAGGACGCAACCTTCGACGAATTCTGGGGCAAACTAGGGGAGAACAAAGTAGCGAACGAGAAAGAGTCCGGCATTCCTTCATATCGTTTGCCTTTGCACATATGGCTCACTCGTGCTACCAGATTCATCCGGCCCGTCAAGAAAGTTGCTCAAGTGAAACGTATATCTGAAACACAGTCGATCTGGACTTCCTACTACACGTTTCCGCCCCCTGTCTCCCCGCGTGTCTTTACCGTGCACCAGACCGCTCACTTGGTCAAGTCTACTCCAAAGTCAGGGTAAGTCATCTTTCCATCGGAACCTTCCGATCTCTTCCAATGTTGCGGACGCAGAATAATTGTTTCCATCCCCATCGACCTGTCCGCGGACGAGGAGCTTGCGAAGATAGAAGAGAAGGGCATAAAGGGGAGATATGTTGCCGTAGAACGCCTCCTTGAACTAGAAGACGGAAAGGTGGAGTGGCGAATGGCCACTTCCGGCATTCCAGGTGGCAGCATTCCCTCCTTTATCTCCGAGTATAGCCTGCCTGGCCAGATAGCAGCAGTATGTGTGTCTCTTCGTCACTACTGCCACATGATTCACTTTGACTGCAGGACGTCCCACAATTTCTCAAGTGGTTCCACGCTGCGCGAGAAACTTAACACACTGACCATACTACATAACTTTGTACAAACAACTATAGCTTCGCTATTAACACCCTAGGCTTCTTACGCGAGCTCGAGATATCTCTCCACTAGGGAACAATCAGAGAAATCCCTATCGTGTAAAGCATTGTCCCTACCTTCCCAGTTGGTCACCGCTTGGTTCCACAGGCGTACCTCATGTTCTCTCGTTCCACCATAGTGTTCGACGAATTCGTCGCCGAAAATTTCGCGAGCAACACTGTCTGGTCTCATCATCCTTGCAGTCGCTGCTTCCAGCGAACATGGGAGCATGACAATCTATTCGGGTCATGGCTGAGGTGGGTGAGTTATCAAGCCAATCACAATCGAGCACTTGCCTCTTTCCGGGAGGAAGCGTCCTTGAGTGTGCTCGCTGGTGGTGTTGTCAGTTTCATTTGCTTTTCAATACCTCTCAAGCCCAACTTGAAAATAGCACTGAGGGTGAAGTATGGGTTCATGTCTGCTCCTGGTACCCGCACTTCGAATCTCGTTGCCGCTGGCGGGACTACAGGGGGTGATATGATGCGGACTGAACACGCTCGGGAGTCAAAACCGTATGTTACGGCGTTGGGGGCCCAGAAAGCCTCTCCCCCAACAAGGCGCTTATACCCATTGATGGTAGGGACAAGCTGTATTGTTTATGAGGGATTTCCCCGATCAATGACATCGTACCAGCTTACCATTGGCATCACTGTGAATGAAATATCAGCCATCTTTTCCAACCCCCATAACAAAACCCAAACTTACCATCTGGCAGTCCGTCCAATAATCCTGCTAGGAATTGCTCTCCTCGCAGCGAGATGAATTTGGTATCCTCAAAAGCGGCATCTGGGCGCCCGTTGGGATGCTGAGGATTCGAATACGCAAAGATATTTAAACCGGATAAATCTTGGAGCGAAACATGAGTATGCCTTCGAAGTAATGAGCTCGTTTATCCGCGGCATGCATCCTGGTAGATGGCTGACCCGCTACATCCAGGCAACTGACTAAATGTCATGACTGAGATCTTGTGAGGTCAGTGACAAGCCACTTACATTTCCCCAGGGCTTCGCCATAAAACTCGGCATCACCCCATGTTTCATCCCGATGCTCTTCGCCAAGAACTTGAACAGTATGGCATTGTCAGCCATACGAAAGGCTGAGGTGTAGGCTAATGCTGTTTCTAGCACTCCCGGGCCAGTTTCCGTGTCTGTGGTGTGTGAGCACTTAACATAGCTGTTGAGGGTTGCATCACTACGCACGATGTCCCTCTATTTCGATCTGGAACTTGATACTTTCGTCAAACAACTCGTTGAAGAACGTCTGATTCAGCTGGGTGCGGAGAAGGGAGTATCCATGCACTTTTGATCGTCACTCATTTAGCCCGGGCTAGGACTGAAAGGACTTAACTAACTTCCTGGAGTGAGTGGCTGAAGCCCGGAGAACTTCTTCTGAGCAGCAGACTCGGCCGTTTCTGTAATTATATGTCAACGTGAGGTGCGCTTGTCCCATGATATACACCTTTGAAGTTGAAATACTTTGTATTCATCCCGCATAAGTACAGGACCCCCGAGTTGATGGGAGGGCTCACCTCGTACTCGACACCCGCGACACACTTTAGGCCCGTTTCCTCTGCGCGCTCGCATGTTAAACGGAGGACACCACGCGGGTCAACGGATAAAGGCTTTAATGAGACTGGATCTAAAAAGGAGACGAGAAAGAAGGGCACGTTGTTTTCCCATGGAATCCTACGGTAGGTTAGGAGGTCTACTTGAGCCAGAACATCCCGGTAGCCATTTTCTCGGTTAGAGATTGCGAGCTCGCGGGTGTAAATCGCATCGTGGATGTCCCAACCGCTATGTCAATGAGGAGTTAGACACAAATAACTAATGAAGAGAGGAACACTCGACTAACAAGATGACACTGCAAAATCCAAAACCGCCTGAAGATACAGCACTCAAGAACTTGGACTTGGACTGCGAGACCTTAGTCCGAGCCGATGAGAGGAGTGGTTTCAATTGTGCTCACCATATATTTCCCCCGCAGAACACCGTCAACTGAACCAAGATGTTAAGGATCTCGACATGCCAAAAACCAGCTGAAGTGGATCACCATCTATCCCTGCGCAACAAGATTAAACCAGGAGTAGTTCAGGTCGAGAGCTGCAACCAACCCGCTATTTTAATCTTGGTATCATTTTGTAAGATATGTTCAAGATCCTCGAGTGACTTGGGCACAAGAATTGTGGTTGTAGTAATCTGACCCATGGGTGACGACAGCTGGAACTCGGTCGGATCTGGGCATCCACTTGAACGAGTCGGACATCTACGGAATACATAGATACATAGATGGCTTATCATCATCGCATAACTTTGCCAACCCCTGCCCAAGTCTCTTGTCTATCCTTTATTGAATCCCAACAGCTCCTCGTGGGTTCAGGTAAGGCTGACTCGGGTTCTCCACTACGACATCTAGTTATGAATGGATATACAGATGACGGCTCCGTCCGACTTTATAGTCTAGATACATTCAAAGTCCTCAAAGCAGTACGAGGCTTAGGTCCGATCTCCTCCGTTGCCATCCAGTCCCAGTCTCCTGCTGCTTACCTTTGGGTTGCATCTGGCCGACAGGTGAGCATCATGATGTCGTGTCCAAGTTCCCGCTCTTCACAGGGTTCATACGGTGTTCCTCAAGGCATTTCGGTTTTCTCTGGAAACGGACAAACTTATCTTGACGTCTTCAGACGCCCTGCAGGTGCTGGACATAGGTGTCGATGACGAAGATAATGTAGGCGAAGTGAGGCTTAGCACTTGGAAGTTCGAGATAGCCGTGCTGACAACATTCAGCTCTGCATAAACGTGAAAGGGACCAAAATGGCGTTTTGCACGGATTCTGGGTCGGTAGGGGTGGTCGATCTGCAAAGCAACGAAATCACGCGAATGAAACAAAGTCATAACAATGTAAGTGCATCACTCACCCAAGGTCGATCCTTCACTCTTATTTCTAGGTGTGTGGTTCAGTCCGATTTATCCCAGGCCGTCCGAGTGAACTTGTCAGTGGGGGTTATGATTATGCTCTGTTGCATTCTGACTTTGTGCAAGGATGCATGCTTTCTCGGGATGACTTAGGTTAGTTTTCCAATACCGCCGCACCAGGTGTTGTATTGATTGAATCCTGGCGCTCAGCGGCGGCTCCTCCATCTTCCGGAGTTTTCTTATCCCCACCTTTCATACTCTCTCTATCGATATCATCGACCGGGATAATAGCTGCAGGCACTGCTGATGGACGCCTGTACATTGGTACCAGCGGCGAAAAATCATCGGCAGCGCCAGGCGGTCGACAAAGACGACAACGCAAATGGAAAGGGTTAAAAATGGACGGCAGAATCGTCGCAGATGTCGCAGAGGGCCCTATTGTTGGGCTGTATGTCCATTGCCACAGCCTCCTGAAGGATATTCACCCTTATTCGCGCAGAGCTTTCACTGAGCCGCGAGAGTTGCTAACCTGCACACTCCTCGGTAAGGTCACTCGATACCAAATCTGCGGGTCAGCTGCTGGGGGTACACTGAAACTAGAACCCCGGTGGATAGGCGAAAGCAAAGACAGCTATAAGGTGAATTCGATCGCATTTTCAGGGGGGTCCATCATCATAGGAGGATTCCAGAAAGACGGGGCAGGTGTCATTGAAGTATGGTCTACATATTGAGAGTCGTGTGCTGTAATCGGAAAGTATTGGGCTGAAGAACCGATTTTGGGAAGAAAAAAAATCATTGTTTCTTCTTTTCCTCAAGTTCTGCTATCCGGCGAAGGTGAGAATCCCTCTCCATCTTTAGCCTCTCCAAGTATTTTTCGTCCGAAACGCGTCGGCCAAACTTGGAAAGTATGCGATCCATTAGCGAGTGGGAAGTAGGTGATTCAACTGGGATGGATTGCATTGCCGTAGGTGTGGAAAGCTCTGCCGATGAACTTTGCCCGGCATCGACGGAACCATGTATCGTGTGTTGAGATGGAGCGGCCGAATTTGCAGAGACGTAGCGTATTCGGAAAATGTTGAACTCATTGGAACACCACTGGAGAAGCGTACACATCAGTGCACCCGTTGTAAGGCCTGGTGCTAGACCACGTCTGCCCCCTAAAGTATGCGATGAGAAGACCGAACAATAGTTTGAGAAGACTTGGCGTACGTTTCCATGCGTTGAGGATGCCACCAGCGAGTCCGCCACTTATTCCAGAGTCAAGCAGACGGGATGTTCGGATGTCAGCCCAAGACAGAGAAGCCGGCTCCACCAACAATGAATTACCAACGGGGTGAGTCAACATTTGTCTGCGCAGTTGATATTGCGTTCCGGGGAGCGTCAATGTCAGGACAGGGCTAACTACATATTCTCGTATGCCTGCCGAAAAAGAAAGTCAATAAACCACGGCGTGAGGGTCACCAGTCAGGAACGCAACTGAAAAACGTCGCGGCGACTATTCCACCGTTCACTGCAGAATAGAGGAGGAATTTACTCGGTGCACCATGCTTGAAGCCACCATAAAGGCCACCGGCCGCTCCACACAGAGCCGCTAGAGGACAGGAGGTTAGAGTGCATGCTTGGTGCTTGTGAGCTGGTACAAGGGACGAACTCGCATGTTATAGCGACGCCTTTGAGGACCGTCTGTGGTGCTGATGGGTCCATGTCAAATGGTTTCGTCCCAATTGGGAGGTAAGGTATGTAACGTAAAACACACCAAGTCCAATCTCACACTAACTTGAGCGGAAAGATCACAGAGGTCCAGCAACGGCTTACGAGTTTCCCTTGGTCTGGTAGCGATGCTCCGAAATGCATTTGCCTCGTCCTCCCGAAAGCTACGGAGACTTTACTCCGGTGCTACTCATGCCAGCGCCTCGGCCAGACCACCATACTTGATGCAACGGCGCTCTGCAGCAACTTTGGTTGCTGCCACTACCGCTGTGTTCTTGTGGTACTTTTCAAACAACCTTGTACATAGTGATACAGGACACACCCAGCCCTCCAAACTCAGTCCCACGCATTCAGAGCGCACCAACAGCACTGGGGTGGACGAGGATGGCGTTCTGTGTGCAGTGGTTTGGGGTTCTAACAAGTAAGGTGCACCTTCTTCCAAGCAACCGCGCTGAACCCTCATCCTCGTTGTTAGGTCAAACCTCATTGACCCACAGTCACTTGGAATTAAGACGTTCCAAACCCCTGTCAATGGAAAGTGGCTGGAGAACATAGCACTACGCGATATGGCTCTCCACGAAAGGCATGCGGCATGTGTTGATGCTCGAGGGGATGTCTATCAGTGGGGTGATGGTTTTTTTGGCTCGAAATCAGATGCCAAGGCACCGAAAATAACCCTTCGTGGCAAGGTAGGAAGCGTGCATTTCCTAAGTTCGAAGCATCCATGTTCACTGCTTGTACTTCACAGAACATCATAAAAGTACTGCTGACGGACTCCCGCGTATGTGCGCTCTCGGCCTCCGGGAGAATTTATGTCTTCGCAGCAAATGAGGAACAGCAGAAAATACCTATACCGCAGACCTCCACAACGCCTTGGGGGGTGTCTGCCTGGATAGGGCGAGAACAACAAACCATAGATTTTGTTGAAATCTTGCCAAAGGAGAAGCTGAACTGGGGTGAAACGTCGGTCTTATTATGGCGACGAACTTCAGGCAGCTTATTGCTTTCTTCAGCTTCATCTCGATAGCTGCAGGTAGCAACCACCTTTTAGCGCTGACGTCAGGAGGACGCACATACGCACACCCCATGAACAAAGACGCGAACTCGCATGGGCAACTCGGACTGCGAAAAGTTGAAGTCCCCGCATCTTCGAGCCTAACGGACGCTGCAGACCGTTCACGGGTCACTCTCGAACTTGTTCCACGATCGGTAGCGGACCCATATGCAAAGACGTCCCCATTACCTCGGGAGTCTTCTCCGACCGTCGCGAGTGAGCATCTGAATGTGATCGATGGCCGTCACATTAGGTTTAGCGATGCTTTGTTCGAAATACCGTCATTGAGAGGCGTCAAGGTTTCCCAGATTGCGGCTGGCGATCGGAGCAGCTTTGTAAATACCAGTTCAGGTAGGGTACTTGGTTGGGGTGCAAATGAACATGGGTAGGTCACAGTTGGTCCTTGGCTTCCTCCGTTACTTATTGGCGATCAGGCAGATTGGTCTTGGGTCAGGCATAACTTTGGACACGATAATTATCCCGGCAGAAATTGACCTGGCCAGGAATCTTCCGGTTTCCACGAAATCAAGATGTCTTAGCATAATTGCCGGTTAGCTGATGAATGAATGCGGTCTAATTCTGACTGAACTCTCGCTATAGGTGGTGACCTGACCTGCTTCGTTGTAGAACGGAATGCCCGAGAATCACTTACTCATGTCGACATCCTCTGCTGTGGTAACGGTCAATGGGGTGGACTAGGTAACAATACCTTTTCCACTTTTCAAGGTAACCCCGTTCGTGTAAAGAACATCAGTGGTCTGCGCGAATGTGAGTAAAGATTCCATTGATAGTTAACTCTCTGGTAATCATTGTATACTAGTCGACGAACAGGAGCAGAAGTTATCACCAATCGTTCCGCATGCCATCTCAGTCTCACCCACTGGTCACATTTTGCTGTCTTTGGATACTCAGTTGCACGCTGGTCCAGGGGGCTCAGGCCGAGATCTTGTGGTTTGGGGCCTTAACCATGATTACCAACTAGGGACTGGAAAGAGAACAAGCCTCAACGCAGCTACAATACTGGAGAGACCCGAAGGCGGTCGTTTCATTCTAGCCAGACGCAAAGCGAACGTGATGGACTTATCAGGAAAAGCCTGCAAGAAAAATGTCGAGGTCGAGCAATGTGCGATTGGTGGTTACGGTAATAGTGTTGTTTACTGGAAGACCAAGCCCTGAGATCGTAATATGCTTTCCACTGAATGTGTGTGGACTGGCACAAACGCGTGGCACGTGATATTCACGTGAAGTCGCATTGTCCCCTGAGAAGCAACTTTTTGGTTTCACCCATCCCATCTACAAATCGTCATGACTAGGGAATTACAATCGAAAGATCTACAAGAATGCATGTATGGAATTATCATACTTTTTTTACTCAACAACCATGAACACCGACACACAATTTGAACAGAAATCTTATACGAAAGATGACAACTATCATCGACCCGGCTGACGACTACCTCACCATCACTGCCGCCGAAGAGCAGATGAACGTTAACCATGCCAAAGCCAAAAAAGAGAACGACGAGGCATATGCCAATCTCAAATGTGCGTGCTACCTTACTACGCAGTTATACTCGTGTGACTACAACCCGATAGCTCTCTCTCGGCTGTTGGACGCGGCACGGAAATCATCGACGCGACCACCCAATGTCCCGGCGGTGGAACAGCACGCTGCGCGATTAAACGAATTCGACGCATCGCGTATATCTCTTGCGAAGGCGATACGGGATGCCGAGAACTCATTGGCGAGTAAGGAAGCGGAGCACGCTGCACTGAAAGACACCGCGCGGAAGCTAGAGGAGTCTGATCCAGCCCATGACCATCAACGCGAATTGGATGGCTTGGCGTGAGCACGAGTTAGGTCTAACTAACGATAACCCGCTGAAGCACTTTTACTTAGGTTACGTCTAAAGATATATAAAGGGATGGGATTTGAGCCTGTCTTACACGAGGACGGGCAGATGGGGAAGATGCTTATCTGTGAGTAGTCAATCGTGTGGAGTATTACGCTGATGCTAACAGATATGACCAGGTAGGGAGTCAGGCGATGTTCATTGTGCGATGCCCGATGCAAACGACTTCCAAAAGGCAGAGCGTGCCTGGGAGTTGGCAACTTCATGACATCAATAGGTTGGTTGTCTAGTTTCCCTCCACCCTGGTGTATCTTATCGGTTGTAATTGATCTCAGTTGTCTCATTATTAACGGAGTGTAGGAGGGATATAATAATACCTCGAAGACAAGAATAGGATATAGGATCATTATACATATGTAAAATTCAGGAGAACTGGTGCGAAGCCTATGAAAGCGATTTAGGTCGTCGGCAGTATCATAAGGCAGCATGAAACAAACCTGTACTGCCTGCTTGACAACCCATACCTTCTTGTCCTTCGACTTTTCGCCTATCTCCCGCACTTTAGCTTCGATTGCGTTCTTTTTGATCCCGTGTCTACGAAGATGTTGGTAAATACTTTGGATGAGAAAAGTAAGGCTGGGGGTGGCGAGGTCGGTTATCTTTGCGAGCAATGTGTCCAGGTGTGCCTCAGGGAAAGCTGTCTTTGGCGCGGAACTAATCGTGCGCCTGGAAGCTGATGGAGCCGTTGGACCAGCTAGAGGTTGGACCAGGCCAGGCAAAGACGGCACAGCGAAAGACGGATCAACTTGGGGATTCTGTCCTTCCTCAGAAACAACGGATGCAAAAGTGAACGGGTCAATGGGATGTGGGGTGTCTGGCAAACAGATTCATTAATCCAGTGACAGATGCAAAGCAAGCACGCTTACCATTCAGAAGTTGTATGCGATATACATTGAAAGGATCATATTCACAATGGCCGATGTGCGACTCCCAGAATGGACCTTTCATGTAGGGTACGAGTGGCACCACCACTTTTCTCTTCTTGTCTGACCGCTTCTCGATATTTTCGGCTTTCCGTTTCGGCGGAGGCATAGACAGATCCAATGGAGGGGGTGATAAGTCATCCAGGATGAGAGGTGGCCGAATTTCATCATCATCGTCAACTAGCCAGCTGTCCAGATCAGAGTCTGCGTCTTCAGCGTCTGGCTCGTCATCTTCTCCACCATCTACCACATCGTCTGCATCATCCGGGCCTTCGTCCTCCCATTCTTCCCCACTGTCGTACCCATAGTCACGGGCCAATGAATCACGCTCGAGTGGCGTGCGTGGACCCACCATACGAGAGTTACGGGTCCATGTCCCAAAATACCCTGGGCGGGAATCTTCGTGGAAGACGAGCACTTTGGCTGGGAAGACTTGGCGGTTTCCGAGAGCAGAAAGTAAATAACGGACTTGCGTCGGGTCACCTGCGATCTCGGCATCGTTCAGTTGCGACATGGTATCCCGGACGCTACGAGGACTATACGTCTTGAGGGAGGACACCTTGCGCGTTCTTAGGCAAAAATTCAGACTGCTCTGGCGAAGCTCCTCGATAAACTCCCGCAAACTCGCAGGTGAATCACCTGGGGCAGTCAAAACCACCATCTCCCCAGGGTCCGGAACTCCTTGCATTGGAGTGTCATCATCAATGACGATAGCCTCGTCATGAGTGACGCCGGTCGTCCAATTGCGAGATCTCCTCTTGCCCTCCAAGAACCAGTTATACGGTGCGAGTTCCGCGTCCTTCTTCAACACGAATGGTTTGAATGTCCTTTGAAATTCGCTGTCCGCCAAAGGGCTGGCTGAGGCATTTGAGTCTTTGGTGAGCGAATCCCGAACGGAGGGTTTGGCCTTTCCAAAGAAATTTGCCATGATCGAGCGGGATCTGTCATGAGCTTCCTTCTCTTTCTTTATTCTCTCTGCTTTTGCTGCTTGTTTCTCTTCTTTATCTTTGCTCTGCGACCATAATTGAATACCGAAAAACCAGAAAGAAGTAGCGGTGAATTACTTTGGCAGTTTTCTCCGAGTCGGGAGCCTTCTTCATACGTCCTTTCGGCGCAAGGTTCTCAGAAAGCTATAGCGAAACCAGACGAATACCGGGCCTGAGTTCCAAAGGACAACGACGTTCAAGGGGCTCACCGCTTCGTCATCAGCCACGTCAGTGGTCGTGTCTTTCGGCGTACGATCCTCCGAGGAGTTCTCATTATTCCTTGCAGAGACGGTACCCAGTTCGGATTTATTGATATCCTTCGCAGGAAGCTTGGGGACACCCTTTGGAGCGAGAATAGCATCTCGTTCGACCTGGGAAAGACTCTCAAAGGCTGTACGCAAGTCCACACGGGCCTGTCGACTGTCAGACGCTCGCTTGCAACACAGCGTGAAAGTTACCACGTACCTGGATACGGTCGGCCAGTCTTGCGAAAGCGATGTCTCTAGCAGACTTTGGCAGCCAGTCTTTGTAGGCATCTTGTACTTCCCACCGCCAAACACAAACTGCTGCAGGAAGTTTTTGACCCAAGGGACCATCAAGACCGTAGTTAATCCGAGTCATCAACATCTTAATTGCGTGCTCCACCACTGTAATGGGAAGGTGCGATTCGAGGCTTAGATGGTGAGCATCCTCGACTTCGCCTGGACCCGGGAGTAAAATTAAACGGATCTGTTTGGCCAGAGGAATAATACCCTTGTCACTAGGTTGGGTTGGCGACATTCACAGAAGCACCGGATGGATAGCGTACCTCTCCAGGGCTAGTTTGACTATGAGGGGCTTGTGTTCCTCCGGTATGCTGGTCAGAGGTTGCTCTTGGCTCCGCACACGCGAGTCGAGCGTCTCACGAAATTTTACAATCTCTGATTGCACATTAACATGGGCAGGCGACACCACGCATCAAGCCTACCCTGCATGGTCTCTGAAGCCTTCTCAAATGTAGATGGCTTTTGTTTGAAGATAATTCTGCCGTTCTTCAGCTCGGCGATGGGGTTTTTGTGTGCTGTTGCGATAGACTGTTAACCAGACAGAAGATCCACGGTGGTTAGACAACTTACTGGACGATGCAAACGCGCCAGAGGAGCCTAAGACACGTTCCTCAATGAGTTGGACACGCTTTTTGATGTTGCACTCACTGGCGTTTGGGGCGGGGAACGCCATGATGGCCGACGTGAAGAGGGCGTGCTTCAAGTCGCGTCCGTGCTGTCGCGATGGAGGGTGTGGGAATGGCTTTGTCATACGCGACATTTAGTCACGCGTTCCCGACGCGTCTCCGCTAGACATTCAGGCTTCAAGAACAAGATGGCAATGGCTTTCTTTCAGCCTCAACAAATCAAGACAGCAACAGAATCCAAACAGCCTGCAGTCCCTGCATTGCAGCCTTGGGTCGAAAAATAGTGAATACACTTTCCTGCACCGCCGCTGAACTGACCACATTCCCGCCAAAAGCCGTCCACGGACGATGGATGACATCTCTGCCCAAGAACACACAGTGACAGTGTTACGCAAGGCACTGTCTTCTACTAATGTTAGTTGTCGTTCCTCCAACCGTCTGGTCCTTCTAATGATTTCGCAGCTTCCTCATATGTTGTTCTATGGCCCCCCAGGAACAGGAAAGACATCCACTATTCTAGCGTTGTCGCGGCAGCTCTTTGGGTGCGTAATTCGTTGGCTCCTTTGTTTCTATTGGTGTGTTTAATTGACCTGTCGTTACTTTCCAGTCCAGACAACTTCCGAGAACGGGTACTTGAGCTGAACGCATCAGATGAGCGAGGCATTTCCATCGTCAGAGACAAAATAAAGGCATTCGCTCGACAAACACCGAGGGCGCAAAAAGTTGCCTCGGATGGCAGCTCATACCCGTGCCCGCCGTACAAGATTATCATTCTTGACGAAGCTGATTCAATGACCCAAGACGCTCAGGGTGCCCTGCGACGTATTATGGAGACATACGCGCGAATAACTCGTTTTTGTCTCATTTGTAACTATGTCACGCGGTCAGTGCACTTCAGTCCGTCTTCCCAGCATCCCTGAGACCATCTCACTCAGCATCATCGAGCCGCTGGCCTCGCGTTGTTCAAAGTTCCGATTTACCCCCCTAGACTCGTCATCAATGTCGTCTCGACTCATGCACATCGCCACAGCAGAACATATTAATGTCGCTCCTGAGGTCGTAACGACACTTATAGAGACTTCCAATGGTGACCTTCGCCGATCAATAACATATCTACAGTCAGCTTCTCGACTATCTGCATCGACGACTCCCCCAATACCAATCATCCCACGAGATGTTGAGGAAATCGCCGGAGTGGTCCCAAACGCAGTTGTAAACGACTTTGCGCGGACCCTTGGAATCGACATCGAGGGCGATATGCAAATGGATGATGTCCCGGCAGATCCCAAGCGAGAAAGCTTCGATGCAATCCGAAAAAAGGTTAAATCTATGATGCGGGAAGGCTATTCTGCTTCACAACTATTGGCGCAGGTTAGTGGAGTGGTCGACCCGTCTGGTATATCACTAACGAACGCACCAGTTGCATGACAAAATAATCGCCCATCAAACATTACCCGCTCAACAGAAGGCCAAATGTGTAATAGCAATCGCCGAAGTTGACAAAGCTCTCTGTGATGGCGCAGATGAAGAGTTGTGGACGCTCGAAGTGGCCTTGCAGATTCACAAGGCTTTGGCATCATAACTAGGTCACTCGTTAACCTGGAACATACAGTATGCAATGAAAACAAGGTTGCTTCAGGTGTGTCATGCACGCAAAAACAAATGGGACAAACAGACACAAGACGACAATCGAACAGCACTGCTCTATTTTGCGTATCATATATCCTCTCACCGAATACCTGACGTTGCCTTTTGAAGAGATCGCTTAATGTTAAGCTGTGCCTTCCTGAGCTCATCAGCTGTGGACTCCTCGATCTCCAACTTCTCCAGTGCACGAGCAAGCTCAGCTTCGACCTGCTGCTTGGCTCCACGCTTGAGTTTCATACCAATCTCTGGCGAGGTAATGGTACCCTCGACCTGGTGAATGTACGCCTCAAGGTCAGATTTCGCTTCGTGGCGTGAGGAGAATTCCTTGTCGGCTTGCTTGTATTGCTCAGCGTCCTTGATCATCTGGTCAATCTCAACAGCGGACAAACGGCCAACCGAGTTGGTGATGCCTGGAAGAGGCTGAGTACACAACACATCCATTAATCGTAGACGTACTGATGGATGCTTTGCGACCGGATGCACGGTCCTGAGCCGACACCTTCAGGAGACCGTTGGCATCAACCTCGAAAGTAGTCACTAGCTCAGCTTGACCACGTGGCATAGGAGGAATGCCAGTGAGCTCGAATTCACCGAGCAAGCGGTTGTCACGGCACTGGGTACGCTCACCCTCGTAACTGATGAGGACATATCAGTGTTCAGGGTTCATGGGTGCTATGGTACCAAGGCTTACACCGGGAAAGTGACAGTTGTTTGGTTGTCCTCGACGGTGGTGAACGTTCTCGACTTGTTGGTGGGAATGGGGGTGTTCCGAGGAACGACAACTCCGAAAACATCACCTTGCATAGCGACACCGAGCGACAGAGGGGCGACGTCGAGCAAAAGGAGATCAGCAGTCTTTTCAGAAGTCTGACCAGTAAGGAGAGCGGCTTGGACAGCAGCGCCATAGGCAACGGCCTCGTCAGGGTTGATCGACTTGTTCAACTGACGACCACCAAAATACTCGGAGACGAGGGATTGAATTTTTGGGATACGAGTTGAGCCACCGACCAGAACGATGTCGTCAACCTTTTCGCGGGGAATCTTGGAATCTTTGAGGACTTTCTCAACGGGTTCAAGGGTTGATTTGAATGAGGCAGCATTGATTTCCTCGAAGCGAGCACGGGTTATGTTTGCCGAGAAGTCTTCGCCCTTCAAATCATCATGAGGGGAATGATACAGCGAGTGTGGTTGCAACAGACCTGATATAGGGAATCTACTTCAACAGTTGTTTGAGTGACACTGGATAGAGTGCGCTTAGCACGCTCGCAAGCACTTCTCAGGCGTCGGAGAGCACGAGGATCCTCGGATATATCGTGCTTAGTCTTGCGCTTGAACTCGTTTTTGAAGTGTTCCTGGAGTGCATTGTCGAAGTCCTCACCACCCAAGTGGGTATCACCAGCCGTAGCTTTCACGGCAAAAACACCACCACTGATGTTGAGGAGAGAGACATCGAAGGTTCCACCACCAAGATCGAAGATCAACACGTTCTTCTCAGCTTTTGATTGGCGATCGAGACCGTAAGCAATAGCTGCCGCGGTAGGCTCATTGATAATGCGAAGGACATCAAGACCAGCGATGGCGCCGGCGTCCTTGGTAGCCAACCGCTGAGAATCGTTGAAGTAGGCCGGCACGCTTAATGGTATGGTTGGAAAAATACACACGACGCGATCGGATAATCAACTCACGTAACAACAGCCTTTTTAACTGTCTTGCCAAGTTTGGCCTCTGAGATCTCCTTCATTTTAGTTAGGACCATCGACGAAATCTCCTGAGGCGTGAAAGTTTTTTCTTCTCCCAGGTAGTTGACCTTGATCAATGGGGAACCCTCTTTCTCGACAACCTCAAACGGCCAGTGGGTCATATCCTAGAAATCGATGGATATGTAAATTGCCACGAAACACGGCGAACTCGTTTACCTTCTTGACATCAGGATCGCTGGGGAGATGGATCAGAGCTCGTGCGATATTTCGCTCTGTGTGACGTACTCGTAACGGCGGCCAATCAGACGCTTGGCATCGAAGACGGTATTGCGAGGGTTCATGGCAGCCTGATTCTTGGCAGCATCGCCAATCAGACGCTCCTCAGATGAAAAGGCGACGTATGACGGTGTGGTCCTGTTACCCTCTATGACCAGGAATTACTATCATGGGTAGTATACAGAGTTGGATACTCACGATCGTTGGCAATGATTTCGACCCGATCATTTTGCCAGACACCAACACATCTGAAGAGATATGAGTGTCAAGAACGACCATCAAGGGCACCATACATACGAGTAGGTTGTGCCGAGATCGATGCCAACAGCGCCGTCAAAAGCGTCGTCTTCCATTTTTTGGTTTTTTTTGGTTTTTTTGAAGGGGGAGAATGTGGTGGTGGAGAGCAGGAAACACGATAGCCTGCAATGAAAAAAATCGATAGCGCTGAGGTAAGCATAGGTAGAAAATTGCACCGCCACTGGTCCGCCCTTTCTGACCATGGCAAGCCGAGCGTTGAGACCGTCGCTCGCAGCGACGAAATGTCTACCGAGACTCATCAGGACGATGTACACCGCCCCTGGTAGTGAAATGTCCTTGCAGTCTCAGGATGACTGGCGACTCATGCAGGAGAACAGAGCCCGGTTCAAGCTTCTCTGTGCGCACATTTCTTCTTCAGCTACTGTTTGCTAAGCTATTAATGCAGTCGACTTGTTCAGCGAGCATGGCTCGACTCAGACTCGGGAAAATACCTACCAACCCCATCATGCATATACCCGTGCAGTTGGTCCTTCTCAGGCCACCGTATCCGCACTCATTGCCGCTGGCGCGCATCTCGGTCACACAAGATCACTCATGAACCCCAACTTCTTGCCATATGCCTTTGGAGTCCGCTCGGGCCTCACTATCATCGACTTAGATCACACTGTCCCGCTCTTACGGCGAGCAGCTAGTGTTGTCAGGGCGATCGCTCAGCGTGGAGGCACCATAGTTTTCGTCGGCACCCGTCCGGACCTCCGGGATATTGTCCGTAACGCAGCAAGCAAGCTAGAAGAACAAGGTTATCACATCGGGGAGCGGTGGCTGCCTGGAATCCTCACGAACAAAAGGCAGCTCTTCCCATCCGGAAGTCAAAAGTATCTCATCACTCCTGACCTTGTCATCTTCCTCAACCCAATGGCCAATATGAATGCGATACGCGAATGTGCTATACAGCACATTCCCACCGTTGGCATCGTGGACTCCAACGTCGATCCTCGTATCGTTATGTACCCCATTCCGGCCAACGATGAAAGCATACGCACGGCTCAATTAATATCCGGAGTCCTTAGCATCGCCGGGAGGGAAGGTATCCTTGCTCAGCAGGGCGAAGAGAAGGAGTCAGAGCGTCAAAGAGATAGGATGATGATCTTGGAAAAGCTCTCAAGTCCAGAAGCATGAACATGGCTATGTACCATTCGTGTCATATCTATCTAGATCTCGCCTGTTCTGCTTGCACATCGAACCAATACTCTACCCTGCTGCTCAGCATGTAATCAAGCAAAAAGGTTGTCAGACTTACGTTCTGCTCCAGCTAGAGCCCTGACATTTCCACCAAGTTTGTTGATGGTTTCGATATACTCTTCTTCCTCCACACTATCGAACACAATACCACCCCCGGCCTGGAGGTACGCAACGCCATCTTTAAATGTCATCGTCCGAATAGCAATGCAGGTGTCCATCGCATCATCTGCAAAATCAAATCGACCCACAGCTCCAGCATAGACACCACGTTTTTCCCGTTCTAAACCTGATACAATCTCGATCGCCTTGATCTTGGGCGCGCCAGAAACAGTGCCTGCAGGGAAAATGGAGCGAAAAGCGTCGAATCTGTGGTGATTTTTCTCCTTCCGTCACCATTTTCCTCGTTGCACACTACTCACTCACCTCGTCAGGCCGTCTCGCAGTATTCCTGACACTTGCGAGGTTAAATGAATAACGTGACTGAATTTTTGAACCTGCATGAGGTCGTCGACCTTGACAGTCTCTGGTTTGCACACACGATTGACATCGTTTCGTGCAAGATCGACAAGCATGATATGCTCCGCTCTGTCTTTCTCTGATGCAACAAGTTGTTCCGCCAGTAACTTGTCCTCTGTGCTGCTATGGATTCAAACGTGACCGAACGAGGGCTAACGGAACGAACCATCCAGTGTTTGGCCTCTTTTCGTGGTACCTGCAATAGCATGATTGTATACCTTGTTGGCCTCCACTTTACAGAGCGTCTCCGGGCTAGCACCAACAATTTGCAGGTCTCCGCAATCCAGGTAAAACATGTACGGACTCGGGTTCACCTGGCGGAGGTGCCGGTACGCGTTGAAGGGATGAAGGTCGGTGGGCCGTGCAAGTCTTTGCGACGGGACAGCCTGGATAATGTCACCCGCGACGATGTGTTCTTTCAGTTGGGTTACAAACCCTTCGTAACCTTCTTTGCCGACGTTTGAGACAGCTTCGTTTCCAAGTCGGATTGGAGCCTGGGGGACTTCTGGGACGGTGGGGGAAGAAAGAGCTTTGGCAAGTCGTCGCACTTTGGACTGTGCGGTTTGATACACGAAGGACAGATTTGCTGTCCCTGCATCCCTCGGATAGAACACGTGCGAGACGACCTTGATTGTTTGGAAAAGATGGTCATATATGAGCAGTGTGTCCGCCATCATGAAGACGGATTCTGGGATACCCAGGGGGTCATGCAGTCCCCGAGCAGTTTTCGGTTCAAAATGTTGGATGCAGTCATACGAAACATAGCCTATAGCACCACCACTGAAGGTTGAGATTTCGGGGATTTTGATGTACTGGTACGCTGAAAGCTCTTTCTGGAGGGGCACCATGGGATCCCCTGTGGTTTCTTCGTTGGGACCAGTCTTGATGACCTTGATTGGATCTGCAGAAGGCCGAGTCCGTCTTTCCATGCAGTCAGAAAGATGCAACGCACCTGAACCAACGAAACTGTATCTAGCAATGTTCTCTCCGCCGATCACAGATTCGAGCAGAAAGCTGTATTTAGAATCTTTCGCGATACGGAGATATGCCATGCATGGCGTGATGAGATCTGCAGGGATCTGGATGAAGATTGGTATACAGTTTCCTCGTTTCTCCCGAATAATGAGCTGCTCCACTATCGCGAGCGGCGGATATGCATTCAACTTCTAGAGATACAGTTGACGGCGATGCTAATGCAGTTCCCCACGACGACTCACCTGCGGATCCATCGACGTGGCTTTCGAGTGGCAAGTTCTACTGAGTGTTGAGGGTAGTATTCCTCGGTACAGACTGGCGACGTCGCTTATGTAGGACCCATACCGAGGATTAATAGTCGCAGCGTTCTACCTCCGCCAGGGGACAGTGCGTTGTGAAACCCGAGCAGGCCGGCACAGGCAAGCACCATGAAGATCTCTCAATTCCCCGTGGCTCACGCCGCAGCTTTACGCTATAGCACATCGACTCGGACAACTCAACATTGAAGCACCGGAGTACTCAGGCAAGTTTCCCGTCCACCATTTATTTGACCGTGGCCCGCTGACCTGTCCTTTCGCAGCCCGGTGATGATCACGCCAAGGTTCTCGTGCGACCAAACCGACGACACTGTCATCGTATCACTGTATTGCCCCTCAGTCCGGGTAGGTTTTCGACGATGGCACCGAATGTTGATACATAACCGGTCTTGTATCCAGGCGTCCGACGTCGAAATAAATGTCGACGATACATTGTTGACAGTGCACATCAACCCTTATTTTCTTCGCCTGCACTTTCCTCATGAAGTGGTTGAAGATGATAATTCGACGGCACTTTATGATCCAAGTACTGGGTACTTGACCATCACCTTGACCAAGGCTGTTAAAGGGCAGACATTCGCGGACCTGGATCTACTGGCCAAGCTGCTGGCTCCTCGATCGTCACAGCTTCCACCTGCGCCATCAATAGAGGTTCTTGAGCCTCCATCGGGAGAAGATGGGATTGACGAAATATCCCGGCGAACAACACAGTTGACTCTAGAGGGAAAAGATGAATTTCTGAAAGGTGGAGAGGACTCACTGAATGATCTAAGTTCCAGCTAACCGCTCTGATTTAGCTGCAGAAAATGACTGGCAGGTGCTTCAGACGGTTTCAGAAGCAGAAGCAGGGCTACAGTCATCTAGGGCATGTTATGGCTTTCTGAACAAGTATACCGGCTATTTCATGCATGTTGCCCACACCGAGAACGAAATTAACGAGTTGGGCCACACCGCAGAAAGTTGTGATTTTGATGACAGACGGAACCTCCGAATCACACATGAAAATGCAAAATGGGACGAAGAACATTATATGTTCGTGATTCACATTGGCTGAACGCGAAGTCAGATCCTACAGTTATATAGGGCGGATTACGCTGACGACGAGTATATTCAAGAGCTCATCGCTTGGGAAGACCCCGCAAGTAGCTCGGAAGTCGCGTACACGGAATACGAGAAAGTGGAAATGCTTCGTCTTCCGCACAAGGAGTGTAGGTCGCATTCATGAATCGATGACCGGGTGAATGCTAACTTGTCTTAGATATAATAGATGGGATCCAAGAACGGAACCTCTACTTGACACTCATCACTCTTCTCTTTGCTCATGCCTACGATAAACGTACTACGCTGCATGACCCAACACCGGAGAGCGCCTGGACGATTTGTTCATTGGTGCCAGCATTCTCGGCGCTCGACCCACCTCCGTATACATCCGTGACGTCGGACATCACAGAGGCCTCCTGGCTACTCTTCACTGACGCAGAACTGATCTCGACCTTGGCAACCTCATACAGACGTAGCTTCACCTTTCCTTTATACCGCTCGTTTCAGCTGTCGGATGCGTGCCGAAGGGACGTCGCTTCCCACATGGCACGAGGTAAAAGAACGGTAGCAAGATCCTTATTAGAGACGAAACGAATATTGGATCACCACGAGGTTTATTATGTTTACAGCCGAATCTGGCTGGATGACTTTTGCGTGTGGATTCAGACTTGTGCCAGGTAAGCATGACCCACACACACCACGCCGCATCTCCAGTCTTGACGGAGTTTCTAGTGACGACATTCTTCAAGGTCTGGCGGACAAACTGGCCACATTGCTGGTACCGAAAACCGCGGTCGGATGGGAGCTTGAGCAACTAGAAGAAGCGACGCGGTCCGCGGTCTGTAGAACTAGTGACAGTGACGACGAATCGACAGAGTGACGTTGGGACACCTGGAAGAAATGATGATGCGAAATGATGTATTTATCTCCTGCGCCGCTCGCGCGGATGGTATCGCACCGATCGCACCACCCATTGGCGCCGAATGCGAACACGTCGGAATCTATGGCCACCCCACTGCTGCCCAGTGTCCCACTTCGGGTCTCGCCTGCATCGGCATTCATTGATCCACGGTTCGTAGTCGGGTCATTGGAACCCCCGATATTTGCTGTGCTACGAAAATAACTATCGAGATCTCGCAACAGTCGGGTGACTGGGTGTATGACATATCTCCGACCACCCATCCATCGAGAAGTTTCCTAGTGCTACCTTGGCGAATCGTAGCAGATCGTAGCGCTCGCACGACACCTGAAGACGAACACGTTCTTGACTGCGGAATTTGAGACCGACTTCCGAGTTTCTCCGCGGGCAACCATCATGATTGAACTAGCCGGTCGCAAATCATATTACGCGTGTACGTTCTCGCCTGCACCACTTCTGGTCGTGACGCGGTGTGTTACATAGGGTGTCCTGCACTCTAAAATTATAAGTCGTAGATCTCCCGCCGATGTGTCGGGCCAGCATCACCACATGGTGCTTTGCTACTTTACTCAGTTCGCTTACATGTGACAGAGCGCGCGGTCCCGTTACGGTGTATCAACTAAAAAGCGATCAAAGAGGCCGCGCTAAATAAATCCAAAGTCTCGGTTGCAACGCGGTAACCTCATGTCTGTATGTCATGTGCTATACTTACTCATCGAATCTGAGGAATCTATGACACGTTATTCTGGGGCGAGAAGTCTAGCTGCGCAAACTTATCCGACGTTATCATCGGTCCTCCGACGTTCTGACATGTTCATCTGCTGGGAAGACATCGAAACCACTCTGGCCGAGGTCCGCAGGAAGGGTCGCAGATTCATCTAAGGCCGAACTCGCAAGAAATGCTTCCGTTTCCTCCACTCCAGTCGTCGGCACTATAAAGGTCCCCACGGGGGGTGGGCAGAGGAAAGAGGGGGGTTGAACCAAGTTGTTGAACAAGAACTACAAGATTATGGTGAGCTACAGCATGGCGGCGACAGATTACTAACGCACCGTTCCGTAACTGTCGAGGAAGACAGTGAGTGCACTAAAATTTCGGCAAGAAACCAATCACTTACACCAATAGAGAGAAGCCAAGCACCTGCAAGAGTGATATGGGGAACAGAAGCTGCTCCCAGCCCAGCGCAAGACTGATCAACCAGATAGAGAGTGTTCTGCAGGTATCGGTCAAGCTCCTAGCTGTAGCGCTCACGTGTCTGGTGACACTTAGGCCGAAGTAGTTGAACAAAGAGATACTGAAAGCGATCGCAATCCCAGACCAAAGGACACTCGGAGTATTGATCATCTGATACCAACCGCTCGAAAGGTCAAAGAAGGATGAATGAGAGGACATGGATGATTGCGCCATGAACGGCATGAGCAACAGGATTGTCAGAGCACCAAACAAGCCTTCATATCCTACTGCGACCAGAGGAGCAACGGTCCAGCGGGTCATGATCTTCTCCTCAACCACGAACTGGGTTGCCGTGCTGCAAGAGACCATGCTAAATGAAGGTAAGAGCTGAGATGGTGAATATGTCTTACAAGATTTGAGCAAACAAAATGAAGAACACGCCTGTTTGACAATTACATCAAACGAAACAAGTTTGGTGACATGTTGACCATACCGACGAGAGCCTTGGTCACATCAACTTGATCGACTGGATCCGATGCAGTGCCGGTGGGATGAGCAATTATCAAATTCACTGCGTCCTTGACGGTGTCTTTGATGAGAGAACCACTAAAACCGACGAGTGAGACGCCGGCCATCACAGTGATGAGGGAAATCCATCTACGGCGAGTTAGGGTAGTGAGTAGAAAGAAGGTGAAGGACGAACTGGTATAACCAAAGATGGCGGCGGAGGAAGATCACACTGAGAATTCCGACAAAGAGGACGAGAGCACCACGTGTCATCTGATAGATGGAAACGGGTGTGTATAAAAGGCCAATATTCATGAGCTGTGTATACGGTCCCACGAGAAGGTAAAGTCACGGCATTAGTGTTGGACAAGTTTAATAAGACTCGATTGATGGTAATGGAAGATGGGGGGAGGAAGAGGGAAGAGGGAATTACAGACCGTGGTACCGGTAAGATCACAAGCGGCAGGGAACCACAAGAGGAGTAATTTCCACCCTCGCAGCTCTTCAGAAGGTGGGGCGGGCTTAGCCTGGAGTTGCTCATCTTGGTCTGGTTCAGAAGGAAGGAAGACGGGCACAGGGTTGCGCCTCGTGCTCAGCCACGTGTAGAGGACGGGAAGGAAGCCTATGATAAAAGCGAAGCTGAGAATCTGACGAGAATGGACTCCGGACGTATCCGAAAAGGTAAACGACTGACAAAGCATTTCGCCCACTAGAAGGAGGGTTAGCGCCAGGGTGAGATGAAAAAGGGATGGACGGACGGAACATTTGGAGCGTCTGCCAGACGGGCTGTTCGTAGAGAACATGGTTTCGAGGGTCTGGATCAGCACAATTCTCGACACATTGCATGTCCTGACAATGAAAATGAGGCGCTGCAGTGAATGGGATACGCAATGGAGCAAGCCGACCTGCCACTTGCTCCAGAGAGAGTTGCTGGAGCCCTGCGGGAGACGTTACGAGCAGAATAAATGGGGTGCACAGGCTTACGGTGGTGATCATCCCCGCGAGGAGAGCCGGAATGTAGAGCGACGAGCGGGGCATAGTGCGACGTGGAGGAGATCGGGTGTCACGCCGAGGAGGGAGTGTCACAGGTGGCCAGCCACGTGACGAGAGTGACCTAAAGTGGATATCCGGGGAGGATCTGAGATCGGGTGGGGTCACTCGGGGTCACACTGATCGTGGCTTCTCGTCGACTTCCGTTTCGGGCTAGACTGCCGGGTCGTTATTTATCTCGCCTCGCCCTCTGTCCGTCTCTGCTCCTCGCGCCCTTCTCCTCCTCGCCCCTCCCTCCCCGCCATGGTCAAGCTGTCCCTCGTCTCCCCGAAAGGAAATCAAGGCGTCCGCTACTTCCCCTTCCAAGGCTACCTCGGCCTAACTTCACTCCGCTTCGAAGGTCGTGCGTGCTCATCTCCACTTTTCTCTCTCCCCTCCACTCATATCCATCCACCCAGTCATACGCACCCAGATCGAGCAGGACGGTAAACCCATCCTCGCAAAGGACATCGCCGTCGCAGTACGCTGCTATGAGTCGCGTCACGGTCGCCTGGGAACGATCCAAACAAATGTCCTCTACGAGCACTCGGTCACCCTTTGGCAGAAGCAGGACACTCAGGCGTGGTCCGAGGTCGGCGATTCCGAATACCCATTTCGTTTTTCTCTCCCTCCCCATATCGCCGCACCGAGCACCGCGCTCTACTTCCAAGAATATCGCATATTTTGGCGTGTCGAGGCAGGCGAGTGCAACACGCCACACTATCTGCATCTCTGTTCTGACTAGCCACAGTCCTTAATCATATACCCATCTCGGCTGTCGGCTCCCGCCAAATCAAACACTTCGAGCTGCACCTCGTACGCTACGACGCGCCAACCAGTCTGTCTCCCCCAACACCGTTGACCCCTTCCTCTTCGTCACACATGACTTCATTGAGGTCTAAATCCCGCGGACCCCCCTTGCGTTATCACATACTTGTCCCACCTAATCCCATCGGTCCACTTGACATTGTCTCTGTACAGCTCATTGTACAGCCCCTTGATTCCTCTGTGTCAATTCGCAGCGCATCCGCTTTCGTTGAGCGAAGAATACATTTCAATGACTTCCGGGTTAACCCTCCCGAGTCTCACCGACACTCGTCGTATCCACCCCAAAATCCCCAAAGTGCATCTGACCACGCCCAGGATTCGACCCCCGGGAGTAACGGCTCTTCGTCACAAGACTTGCTCCATCCTGCCTCTTCGTCATCTGTATATTCCGGTGATTCCTCACGACCGCTATTGCAGCACCATGAATACAACACAGACGAGTCTGTGCCCCTTCCCTCTGGTGGCCGCGGAACTACCCACATAGTTGCACACGCTGAATCAGTGGGCCGCTCCTCTGGAGACACTTCCGGGGTGTGGCGGCATAATCTCACGTTTTCGTGGCCGGACATCAAATCCAACAGTCGATGGGCAGTCGGGGAGTCTGTCCAAACCAGCCTAGCGACTATCAAGTTCTTTCTTCGTGTCAAGGTGAGGATTATCGTTCCTGTCATCACCGCATACACTGAACCATCCCTAGTTGATCGTATCTTCGCTGGCAGGTTCTGCAGAAACTGTAGAACTCGAAGACAAGGAACTCACCATAGTATCCACAAATGACCTACAAAGGCAACTTGCATTTTCACGATACCACGATAACACAACTTCGGGTCGCCCGACATCGAAGTCCCCTCGGCGTTTCAATCGCGACCGCCACACAGAACAACTCCCATCGCCCCCCCGCAGTCCTTGTCAGGCCCTTGTTTCAGAGGAGCCGGACACTGTATCTCCCCTCACGAAACCGCCTCTTCCTCCTGCACACAATCACAAGATTTCGACCGCTTCATCACCTTTTCCAGGAGGGAACGGCAGCATGTCCAAAGCTTCTAGACGGCCGCATACGTCTGCGGGACCTCGAGACTGGCCTGGCAGCCTTGACACCAACCCTCCGCGACCAGAAACTGCCCATCCCACGCGTTTTCCGAAATCTCGCCCAAGCTCTCGCAGTTTCTTCCGCCAGAGATCAGTCGAATCACCACGTTTAGGATCGGGCTCCAGTGTTAGCTCTGGTGGGCACTTGACTGCCGAAAACCACGCGCCCGGGAGTCTTCTATTGGAGAGAGTAGACCTTGGAGACGTGCAAGCGTGGGAGCAGGAACTAGCGCGCATAGAGTCTGCGAGCCGGAGGAACAGCAGAAACATACTGGGGTTCTTGTCTCAACGCAAGAAAGCCAGCGCGGAGCGGCCCCCCATACCGACGTACCTACATGCGGAAGGGTGACCCTTGCGCTACCATATTCATCCGTACTAGACCTGCTGTAGAAGCAACCTGTCCCGATAACTTAGGTCGACGGTTCTTTCGAGCTCATAATTTGCACAATGACTGATTAGCTCGTTGTATGTACACTCGCATTAATCGACTGCACAGCATGATGTATTTGCCATTCGTTTCTCTGCTGACACCAACACCTCACCGTGTACTTGGGTTCAAGAATGAGTTTCCCGTGGTTCAGAGTGACGCTAGTGGCCGGTGGTCGTGCGTCCGTTCAGCCCTGCTGTCACTGCGAGACTAATTTTGTCTTTTCTCGTCCCGCACCCGTCAACGTTGCTCGTCAAACGCAAAGTAATGGGCATGGGCTATATCCTTATGCGGGGTTCGTTCACTTGTCTCCTTTCCGCCGGGGCCTCAGCCAGACCCGCTGACTCTTATATGATTATGCTTGTTCTTCCCGGGCCCTTGTTCTTTTTTCGCAGCTACCGTGCCAACTCCTGAGCAAACATACGCCGTGGGTGGATGCTTCTCCGAGACTCTCTTCTTGCTGATGCGCGCACACAGGCTTTGGCCCCTGATCTTAGGCGGAAAGTAGACGCGAATCGAGCTGCCCGCGTGGCTCAAGAACGGGCCCTCGCACAGCAGACTGAAGCTCAGGCAAGTGCATCTGTCCAATTCGGGTCGTTCGACCAAAGAGTAACGCGCGCCGCGTCCAGACGAGGGATCCAGAAGCCGCGAAACCTATATGGGCGGATCCGCAGAAATGAAATGAGCGGTAGAAACACGCACTGCCCCAAGCTGGTCTTTGTTTTTTTTTCGTTGTCTTTGCTTTGCACTCTTTTCACACACTGCTCGGTTCTCGTACCACGGAGTTGCCAAAGAAACGCCTACTGCAGACATGTCTCGCTCTCGCAATATAACTTCCAAGGCCAGCGTCTCATACGGTTTCAGAACCGATAACCAGCGTGTTCCGACCTCGTGGTTGATGAATGGTCGTTATTTGATCGGTTGAACATTAAAACATCCTCTCGGTTGACGTGCTGGGAAGACCGCGCCCGCCCAAAATACATTGTTGCATGGGTTTCAGCCGACAAAGCGCCGATCGGCGCTCTCCGCGGATTCAAGACCCTGATTCCGGTGAACGGAGAGGTGCATTAAATAGCATGAATAGCGTGTACAAGAACAGATCGATGGAACGGTCCCAGACGGGGAGTAATGGAGAGTATAGACAAACTTGAAGTGATAGTGAGTGCGAACATTCCAAGGGAGGAATGCTTAGGATCTGGGGGAGTCAAATGTATTACAGTAAATCAGTCGTTTCTCGTCGCAGAGAAAAACCTGGTGCGGGTCATATCATGCCAAAAGAGTAGAATGGACATTGTAAAACGGATTGGCTCTCATAAATCTATGGATCGCATTGTTGCGCAAACTGTCCATGCCTTCCGAGTATGATGTATGCCCCAACGTTCTATATATTAGTGTGCCAATTCAGCCGCGTGAGAGCACGGATGACACGACTGTAATCGGCGAATCCATCGACGAAGTCGAGCCGACCTGATGTCAAGGATGTTCTGAAGTGTCCGCATCAGACAATGAAGATGAGAGGGGGGTACATGATGTCATAATGGCTCCCGCAAAGTCCTCAGACTGCTGGCCTTGTCCACGAATGGATGTGGTACACGGAGTGCGGGATCGTTCATCGTTATTGGATGCATGGGCAGCGTGCGCTTCGCCGTTACCAACGGGTGTTGTTGTTTCTGTCATGAGCGTGGGTTGACGAGTGGATCGTTCGATACTGTGGGGAACGTCGTTCAGGTCGTCAACGGTAGTCCCACGTGGAGAGGAAGAGTCTGTTTGACCTGATACGGGGGTTGACGAGCGACTGCGAACTGAAGCACCAGCGGACGGATCATCGGCTCGCGAGCCTCGCGGGGGCGGGTAGACCACCGGCGTAGCACCGGATTGGACCCTCGGTGGGGCAGACTCGTCCACACCGGGTGTCGCAGGTGGTGCTTCGGGAGTGGCATGATTTGTTACACCCTCGCGACGGACCCTCTCTTCTTCCCTTCTTTGCTGTGCTTCGTGCTCGAGAAGAGAGAGACGCATGGCCTCCATGACCATGAGCTGGTGCAAGGTGAGTATTAGTGGAGAAGAGAAAAAGATGTGAATTTACCTCTTCCAAGTCTTGACCACCCAAACCCATGTGTCCGAGGAGTTGATTAAGGTCAGCTTGGCCATTCGCCCGCGGACCACGACGGCGTCGACTGCCGATGGCACCACCAGGGGACCCGGTTTCACCATCCACGCCATCTGCACCCTCCGTGGTGGGGAGAGTGTGCACACGACCGCTGGTAACACCGACGGGGATGAGTCTATCTCCGACCTGCCTCATAATGATTCTCCTGTTTGCGCGACGTGTTACTGCTGCGCGGACGGCAGCAAGTTTGGCTTCCCAGTCAGGACGAATCTGGTCTTTGTTGGGCGGGGGGATGAGAAGGGAGGGAGGGAGAGCGGAAGAGGAGACCTACCGGTTGTGACGACTTCTGGACTATCGGGGCCGACGCTCTTTCGACGGCGGTTATGGGTGTTGGAGGGCCCGGGGGTGCTTTGCTGCGAGCGCAGGGGGTCAGCCAAGGAGGGAGGGGTCTAAGGAAAGGAAAGAAGAGGTCAAGGGGAAGAGGAGGGGTGTAGGAGGACTGACCATTCCCTCGCTTCCAATGCCTGCACGCCAAGAGGGGGGAGTGTACACGATGCCAAAGTTGTCCTGCACACAGTAGGGGCACGCGGCGGGTTCTGAGACGAGGTGTGTTGCGGTGGGTTCAGTTCTCTTTATCTGGACGAAGCATTCGGTGCAGATTGCTTGATCGCAGCAGCGGGAGTGGTTGATGTTGGGGGGGTAGAACTGCGGAGGCGTGAGCGATTGATGGGGAAGGAAGGAGACGACGGACGAGGAAGCAGATTGGGCACTCGACGGCACCCCGGTAGAGGGCGGCCTCTGGGCAGCGGGAGGGCTCCTTGAGGGAGGAAGTGCGCTTTGGGGCGGGGGAGGGCTTTGGGTCAGGGCGGGTGTCGGAAGGGGCGGGG
>JBBPNE010000191.1:0-38096 GCA_038090735.1 Xerocomellus amylosporus | reverse complement strand
CCTGTTCGGAAACAGCGTTTATTGAGATTCCAGGACACGGGCGACTGAAATCTGATATACCGAACCAGTCCATAGCGCGTGATAATAGAAAATATCACAATCTATTGTAATCCCACAATTTTGCATTGTTTGTGATGCAACGGACACTTTAAGGAAACAAAACGTCGAGGAGGCCAGTAGACCGTGACTCGCTCGAGATGTACTTGCCACCGTTCATGTGTAGATTTCCGCGGATCGCGTATCCTTGAATGTTGCATGTCAAGCAGCCCATGGCGCATTGATCCATCCTTATTCTTCATGGACCAGGTAACACAAGGTAGGGTGCGGAGACTCCAGCGGCTATGGCCCATGCAGTGACGGGTTTGAGAAAAAAAAATGCTGAAAGACCTTGCTATCTTTCGCATGGGCCCCGGTTGCTTTGCCACCACCAGGCACTGCCGCACATAGTAAATATGTAGTCAAGGACACCGACGAAGCATCGAGGGTGTAGAACTGAAACAATCGGTGCCAGAGCCTATCTATTACTAGGCGGGACCACACCCCAAGAATATGGACTCGGACTTGACGAGCTGCCGTCCCGGCGAAAGGTGTGCTTTGTCTTTGTTTACATCCGACCAAGTGGTCAACGTTCGAACAATTAGTCATCTTTCTTTCTTGTACTCATATTGCCGCTGTCCTTTTCTCCATTAACTTGGCAGGATCAGCGACGGCGAGCCCCCACCGTCAACCTCGCATTCACATCAAATATCGGCCCCCTCAGAACACGCACTCACATCGGTCTCCTATCATTTCAGTCCCTAAATCTAATAGCACACACTGTCGACGAATCACGTATGCAAGAAGCCGAAGAGCAAGGTCAGGAGAATTGTGTCATTCCAGTGATTATGGAGCGCTCATGATACGCAAAGATACCTGCCGAATATGCAGCGCACCGGGCGAACCTGGCCAGCCACTCTTTTATCCTTGTAAATGCTCTGGCACCATCCGGTATATCCATCAGGACTGGTCAGCTTGACCCTATCCACCTCTCTTTTGCACTTGTCTCATGTAGTCTATAGCTTAACAACATGGCTGTCGCACAGTAAGAAGAAAACCTGCGATGTCTGCAAACACCCCTACTCCTTCACGAAAGGTGAGCTCGGCCCACTAAAGTCCCCCACGTAGGTATCTGACCTCGGCAATCAGTTTACGCCTCTGACATGCCCACTTCACTACCTCCTCTATTACTCGTCCGCCGACTTGCACAGCAAGCATTCTTTGCGTCTCTTTTCGGAGTTCGGGCCGTTCTAATTGCGATCGTTTGGTTGGCACTGCTCCCTTGGATCACTATCTGGACTTGGAGAGTCTACTTCACAATGGGGGAGTCAACGTGTGTCTCCTTTATACGTGTCCCTAATCCAAGGTGCTAAAAAATTGACCAGCGCATGGTGGATCAGTGGGCGCGAGAGGCCCGCGGATGTTCGGCTTATCGGAATCGTCCAAACCTTGACAGCGACCAATGAGACCGTCTCTTCGTTCAAGAATGCAACAATCCTGCATCGTCTCACGTCTCGTGCATTGTGGCAGGCCTTGTCGTCTGACATATTTGCAGGCCAAATTATTGCATCTTTAATCGTGCTGATTTTTGTCGCTGTTTTTCTCCTTCGTGAGTGGATATCGCAGAATGCGCGACCTGGAGTCTTTGAAGAGGATGAAATTGCTGGAATTCCACCCCAAGACCCTCCCGTCCCTATCCCACTACCTGTAAACCAGCCTGTCCAAGACGTGAACGCTCGCTTGCTTGTTCCTCAAAGACAAGGTCCACTTGACGTAGATGTTGATGTACGTCGTCAGGCGAGACTTTGGCGTCCGCATCGTCCTATCCCGCCAAATCCTCGCATTGAAGCCCTTCCGCGACATTTTGATGATCTAGAACGTCTGGAACTTATCCGCGATCCTATACGTCGACCTCAAAATCCCCGTGTCGATCCTCTTTTAGTCCCGCCATTACAAGCGGTTCTACCGCCGGAAAACGATGACACGCCATCGGTTGCCACTGGTAAAGGAATGGAAAAAGAAGATGTGGTTACTACGGACTTTGTGCCAACTACTGGTAAAGGGAAGGAAAAAGAAGATGTTATTACTACGGATCCTGTGCCGTCTACATTGGACGTCCGGAGGCGCATGCGCAGGCGAATCGACGATGGCGACGGCGATGAGGTCAATGGACCCCTTGCGGAGCCTGGCCCGTCCTTATTCGGCACCTCGAATTTTGCCCCGTCGTCATCACTTTCGGGGTCGGTTTCAGGTCATTCTACAGCCGTGGAACCCACACCTTTCGAGTTCACGTTCAGACTTCCAGCGAATGCGGAAGAAGACATCCGAGAGCCGGTCCCTGAGATGCCAGCGCGATCCCTGGTAGCGTTGCAGACGGCGATGATGACAGGTTCCCCGATCCCAGAGGAAGAACCTCGTCGTCGCTCGATCGTGTTTTCCCCTGACTTGTCCCCTCGGAGTCTATCTCCACGTCCCGCGACGCCAGCAGTTGAAGATGAAACCGTTCTCAAACCACCATCCACTTCGTCATCTCCGACCTCTTCGGATCTCAGTTTCAGGCACTTACCCGGACCGATATCAAACAGCTCTCCCGCCGCGGAAGATAGTCTGGGTTCCAGTGGTGTTTACCTTACAACGTCCTCGGAGTACCTTGCGATGCCAAGTAGCTTTACTTACCCACCGGAAGTATTAGCGACCGATGCGCCAAGTATGCCTGCCAGGAACATGGACAGAAAGAGGACGAGGGATGAGATGGAAGAAGAGTTTGAACACTATTTCCGCGATCCTCAGCCTGCGACCCTTAATCCCGTCGACGCCGACGGCGATCGCATAGATGTACCCCGTGAAGTGGCACGTGGGCTTGGGCGCGATCACATTGCAGATGGCGAGGAACGACCACAACTGGAGGCGGCCCCTGATGCCGAAGATGACTCGGAGGATGACGAGGCACCGGAGCGTATATTCTGGGACGCTGATGCAGACCGCGAAGACGATGATGACGACGAGGACGTTTTGGATATTGGTGATTTCAACGTCCCTAATAGACTAGGTGCACAGGCACCAGCTCAGCCGCTGGTCCAGGTCCAAGTCCAGGTTGAGCAGCTGAACGACGGCGTGGACGATCTGGAGGCTGGTGTCGAGGACGATATGGAGGGCGCACTTGAAGGTAGGCTCACACTGCACAATTGGCACCATGAAACTCAGTTTGCGACAGCCATCGGGCTCCGAGGTCCAATATTGGGCGTCGTGCAAAATGTCGGTTCGCGATATCGGTTTTGATCTTTTCACTGACACATTCATTCATAGGTGATCTTAATGATCTTTGTTCTAGATACTGCTATTGGTTTTGGGGTATGGCTTCCATTCACCCTTGGAAAAACGACTGCGCTCCTATCAGTGCGTCATAGCAATCCATACCTAGTCCTGCCTAACGCATTTGTCTTCTAGCTGGATCCTCAAAGAGCCCTGTACATCCTCCATCTTCCCATCCGAGGAATGCGCATTGTTACAGATCCCTTTGTGGACTTCATCACTCTTGTTCTCGGCCGCTTTGTCTTCCCGTCCTTCTACAGGACATCAAGATTCTTCCTAACGAATGTACTTGGCCTGATCACCTTTTTCGCCGGGAACTTAGTCCCGCCGTCGGTAGCTTCTTCCCAGTCGCACGATATAACTTCATGGGTGGTACGTCATACTTATATGTCTAGTTACCGTGTTTTCACACGCAGTCTTTCAGACCTCGAAGGGATCAGAATTGTCTGCTGTAGCATCGCTGTGGTTGCAATCACCACCTCAAGAACGTCCACGCCATCTTACACAGAAGATAAACGACTTCTTCGAAAGCGACTCGGCCATTGCACAGCTCCTGGAGCCTCATTTCGCCTACGTCGGTCGAGAAGTTAGACTCTTCACCAATCACTTCCAGCAGTCGTGGAACCGCTTGACTTTGGGCCACGGAAGCAGTGAACGCGCGTTTGCCATAGTATTGGGCTACGGTGTCGTTAGTATCATCTTGGCACTTTACTTGAACGTATTCACTGTAGGGAACGCGAGGACTGCTGGTAGAGCGGTCAGAAACGCAGTCCGACAACAGCTGTTGGTAGTAAAGGTATGTATTCTCTGGTCGGCGACGGGTGTGAGCTGGTGCTGATGTGGTGTAGGTGGCAATGTTCATTATCATCGAACTTATCATCTTCCCACTTGGATGTGGTATCATGCTAGATGCTTGCACGATATGGGTATTTCCGGAGGCGTCCCTTGAATCGAGGGTAGCATTCTTCACGCAAGCTCCGTTGACGGCGATGTTCTACCACTGGGTTGCAGGGACCATGTTCATGTAAGTTGATTGCTTGTGCTGAGCCTCAGGGTACTGACCTGCTCGTACTTAGGTATCAATTTGCCATCTTGTTGGGGGGATGCAGAAATATCATGCGTCCGGGCGCGATGTGGTTCATCAAGGATCCACAAGACCAAAATTTCCATCCCATCCGCGACATTTTGGACAGACCCACCTTTACTCAATTCCGCAAACTCCTCATCAGTGCGTTCATGTACGCGATGGTCGTCGCTTGTGGTGTCGGGAGCCTTGGAATTTTGCTCTTCATTGGGAATCGATCTATATTTCCGATACGCTGGAAGACTCGGTACGTAGTGGATTCTCTTAGTCGCCGCGTTCGAACCACCCATGCAGGATCCCCAGGGAGCCACTTTCCGAAGTCCCGATTGATCTTCTATTCCTGCAAATTGTGCTTCCGTACACGATGCGCTATCTGCGACCTCGCAGAGCCGTCTACCGAGTGGCTGTTCACGTGTGGAAATTTTTAGCCGCGAGGCTACGGCTAACCTCGTACATGTTTGGTGACAGACACCGAGAACAAGAGTCTTCAAGAGTGTACAAAACACGTGTTGCTTTCTTCCGGAGATCTGCAAAGGACAACGAGGAAGTGACCACGACACCAAATGGGACTTTCCGTCGAGTGCCCGCCAGCGACAATATCGCACTTCCGCGAGACATGCGCGCCACCGCTGAAGTTCATGAAGACGGCACCCCATTGAACGATAAAGCAGCAGCGTTGATAGCATCACAAAATGTGGAGGCAGTCAAGGCAAAACGCGACGTCAAGAATGATTACATCGTGGTGTATTTTCCTCCCCGTTTCCGCATGAGGATCATTGCCTTTGTTATGGCTGTCTGGACGATCATGGCCGTTGTGGCAGCGTTTTGCATCGCGGTCCCGGTGCAAGTTGGGAGACACTTCTTCGCGTTGATCTCCTCTTCGTCGGTTCACGACGGTTATTCCTTCCTCACTGGATTCTACATCCTCTGGGCATGCTATTTGGTCGCGAAAGCGGCAGAAAGCATGGATAGACGGCGTCAGCGTGTAACTGGGGATGGACCACGAGCAGATTTCGCGGTGTACTTTGCCAAGCAGAGTCTCCTCTGGGCCACCAAGATGGCATACATGACCGTATTCTTCGGTGTCGTCATTCCAATCTTGCTGGGCCTCGTCGTGGACCTTTATGTCGTCCTACCGATACGGCTGACACTTTATCCGACGATGGTCCCGACCATTCGGTTGGTCGACATGTGGTCCCTTGGACTCGTGTACTGTAAGATCGCCATACGGCTACGCCGGAGGCTACAACTCCCACGGCGACGGTATGACGCGCTGCACGTGGTATGTACCATCAGCTATTACTCGACGTGTGCGAGCTAACGCCACCCGCAACTGTAGCTGCTGAGCAACGGATGGACGCACCCTGACCCTCGTCACGCGACCAAGGAGATCATTCTCCCGCTGTTGGCGTGTCTTTTCGCCCTACTGCTCTTCCCAGCTGGCACCGTGTACGTCCTACGGGAATTGTTGCATGTTCCGATGGGCAAGACGTTCTTGTGTAAGTTTTCCTTCTGACCTATGCTCGTGCCAGCAATTCTGATGCGTGTGCGTCGCGATCTAGTCCTGCACGTATATCCCGGCATCTTCGCCGTAGTTGGCTTGTCTCGCATCGTTGTCTCCGCGCTGATCGTTCTGTCCGGCTGGTCGCAGTCAATTCGGGACAAGGAGTTCCTAGTCGAAATGCGGTTGCAGAACCTTGAGCTAGACAAGTCAGAGCAGACGACGGACGAAAAGAAGACAGAACTGCCCAGAGCGGGTATCGTTCGCGCCGAGAGAGCGATGGTGGAGGAGCGATGAGACACATGTACGTATAGTCATACCAAGCAACCAGCGCCGACCTGCATAATAGACATTTTGACCTGCATCACACGCTTTTTACATGATAAGATTTAGTCACAAACCTTGTTCACGCGTGAGTAGAGGACCAAGGGAACGCGCAGCCCACCGGGAAGAAATGCCTACGCGGAAGCAAAACACTCGTGTGTCTGCGGTCACACGAGGAGGGCGGTGATCAAAGGTGACAGGGGGACTCGACACGAAGATCCCGTCGCCTTAAGCTTCCGCTTAGCGACAGATTCCTTCTCCCGCCGGGATCTACAACGTACTCAAACGTGAATCTCGCTGATCGTTCATATGTTAAAGTATCCACAACCTGTTAGCGCCGTTTGCGACGGGACGACCGACTCCCCACGCGGGCACACGCGCCCCACGTGAGGCTCGGCGTTCTCATCGTCGGGTTTTCGGCATTTAACCTTGAACGCATCCCGCGCTCGATCGGATGGGGGCGCGGGGCCCATTCAATTGACTATGATACCTCCAGATCCCATGGGCTGACGGCGGCGGGTTGAGAGGGAAAACAAGTGTCGAGTTCCTCGTTCCCTTGTCCACTGTGGAAGCGCCACGAACCAGATGCTGCAGAGCAGGGTGACAACGCGCCCACAGCGCTCGCCGTCGTCGTACAGATGGCGGCGGCGGGGCCTTGGAACGTCACATCGAACCCAAAAAAAAAGAGTTGGAACCGAAGAGAAGACCATGCGATGAGCTCACACGCTCGGATGCGCGTTTGCAACGCAATTGACGTTTGATGGCAGGTCCGTGTGGGGACTCGTGAGGGTGGAAGCCATGTTTCAAACCCTGGCGCAAAGTTCACACCTGAGCTAGTCCCTTCGGCGATGCGAGGAGCCGGCCGAAGGATTCTGGGATCAAGAGTCTAGAGTAGGCTAGAGTAGGGCAGTGTTGGTGTGACAGAGCAACTCACCATCTTACGCAAAAAGCATCCGAGGTCACGGATCGCGTGGGATGAAGCTAGTAGGTCACGTCAACGAGTCTAGGACTTTTGTGGGATGTAACAGATGGCACAATAAGGTATAGCCTACCATTGAGGATTCCTATTCAGTGAAAGGGAGTTGTTTTACGGGCGGCTGAAACAGGGTCATTCATCAAGGACTAATCGATGCGGCGCTCGACCACTTGTCCAGCCTGAGGGTGTTTTACCATGCTTTTGGGCTCTCGGATAATTTTATGGGCTGATCTGATTGGCCACTGCTTATATCACGATTGACATATACCGAGAAGCGCCCGCAGCTCTGGGGGTGAACGTACCTTATCGCCGCAGTGATGGATCTTGCTAGCGCCCGTTATGAATCAGGGTGGTTGTTACATAGATCTGAGGCGATGCACCGGTCCGGTTTGAGTCTAAAAATGGCAATTGCAATGAACTCAATGCAAAGTAAAACGTAGGTAGAAGGCCAAGTGCCGACGACCGCACTGTGTTAATAGCAGGAAGGTTTGTGATTCTGAACAGCCCCCAGGTCGGCATCAGCAAACTTAGGGCTAGGAATAACAAAATGCGCAAACTTCCCTTCGCATTAGGAACAGCACAGGACTAGCCACCAAAATTTCCTTTTCGCAGTTGTCTCAGCGTCTTCCAATCAGAAACTCTGGATGACTTGTCAAACGATCACGTCATGATCATGTCTTTGTAGGAAACTTGTCTTTCGACAGCCTTTGTCGTTCGCTGTCAAATCGGCGCCGCATCGATAATGGTAAAACCTGGTAAGACACACACACCTTTCCCGCATGCCCAAGACGGTGATCGGCGTCTCAGGGATGTGGGATATTCCGTAAAGGTTGCTTGTCATTTTCAGAGTGCCTGTGGCAAGACCCTATCCCGACTATGTAAACAGACCCTGTGGCGCGGTCCCTTTGGTGAGACATCCATTTTACCTGGCCCCTGTTTCGGGCGACGGAACTCTGGTTGCAGGTCACCTTGGACCCACCCAATCACATCTTAGACTTGACGACGGGGCATGAGGCTATAGAACTGATGGGCAGAACCTTGAGAGTGATTCCCACCTCTGTGGGATAACGAGTCACGCTAGATGACCATGCGGGAAACTGGGCTCCAACTCAATGGAGAGTGAGGTTCCGTGATAGCCAAGCGCCACTGTTGATCGGACAGTCATTTCTCAAGGTACTGGGGGACAAAGCAGGGATCACCCCCAATCGGCGGGAAGTGTTGCCTTGTGCAAGAGAAAAAAATTGTCATGACAGCGGGTCCAAGCTAAGTGCTGAGAAAAACACGTACGTGATCAATCAGTCGCAATGGCCGAACGAATCAGAATGTCCAACTTGAAGGAAAATACCCACCTCAAAAAGGGGAATTCGTAGTTTCTACTGGTGATCGAGGGATCATTAATGAAGCGCTAAATGGTCAACTAGAAAAGTTTCAGAGTTTGCCATCACTTATTGTCCGGATATTCAGTGCAAGCTCGAATGAACTGTTCATTAGGTGGAGGACTTGGACTCTTGAAATTGGCATTCTGAAACTCAGCGACGCTGTACGAGAACACAGCCACTTTGATCCAGAGCGGCAATGTGCTTGTGCCAGTTGTTTCGTTCCTAGTCACCACCGTATACTGGCCCTTGGCAAGTTGATCAGGGTGTTCACCTCCTCAACCACGACAAATACTGCTAGAATCATCCCGGCGAAACGCGTGGCGCGCGGCCTGTAGGTCAACACTGGTGAGTCACGCCTTGTCAGCAACGTGTGCACTAGTTGACACGGTTCCCCAGGAACCATGACAGTCAGTCATTGCTACCTCCCTTCCTCTCACGCTGAACCGTAACCGGATGTGTAGGACCTCACCTACTGTTACCTACACATGACCGAGCATGACCTCAAAGTAATCGACACGATCGATGGCCTCGAGTACATCTCGGGCGAGATATCTGACGACGGTGCGAACATCACGCCCCGCACATTCCATGGTTCCCGTGAAACGTGACGCGTAGATCTCGACATCCCCGCACACATGGTACCGCCAAATCCCGACGATTCTGATAGTGTGTCTCGTTCACGCGCTGGTTGCAGGTTGCTTCCCAAGTTGACGGTCATCTCCAGTTCTGCCTTCACAGGTCCACCCCTCTTACCCGTACGGTAATCCCACAAACATAAAACATCCCGCTGCACGACCGAGACCGCCCTACGATCCAACCTCTCGAGCCCTGTTCGAAGACATGGGTTACGGCGGTGGCGGCGTTAATGGTGCGTTGCGCTGGAAGGATCTTGCCTTGGAACAGTTGCTCCCCGTCGAAGATGAGAAGGAAGAAATGAAACGCGCCGCTGAGGCAAGGAAGATGGCAAATGGGGCAACTGGTCAGGCGCACCATCATCCACCACCGCAGCCACCTCCACCCCCGGTGGACGCAGCGGACCAGACGATAGAGGAGGAGGGCGATGAGGGCGACGAGGATGACGAGGAAGAGAATAGCACTGACCACGACGAGAACGAGGTCGAGGGCAGCGAAGACGAGGAAGCCACTAATAATGGCGATGACGACGACATGTAGGGTATAAAACTAACACTATCTATCGCCACCTACCATCGCTACGAGTGCGTCTCCCACATCCCCGTGAAGTAGGTCTTTGGTATCTACATCTTGTTCAATTACCCAGTCGTACGCTTCCAGAAGACGCGTGTCTGTTAATGGAACAAAATGATCCGCTAGAAGACGGATGATGTTGCTAATACGCGCAATGGCGGTACGCGTTGCAACGTCGATATCCTTGAGGCGAAGTGGATGAACACGATTACAACGGAGCATGGAGGAACTTTGCGCACGTCATTTTGGTTGGAGTAAACGGCTTCCGCGTCGAAGCCCTCTTCCCCATGGTCACTGTCTTGGACATGTTTGTTGACCCATATGTAGCCATTTAACCCAAGAATCAAATCAACCCCACAGGGGAGCGAA
This sequence comes from Xerocomellus amylosporus, assembly GCA_038090735.1. Classification (NCBI taxonomy): domain Eukaryota; kingdom Fungi; phylum Basidiomycota; class Agaricomycetes; order Boletales; family Boletaceae; genus Xerocomellus; species Xerocomellus amylosporus. Next base: position 27,909 of record JBBPNE010000191.1, on the reverse strand, counting down.
ATAAAATGCGATTTGAGGCGCCGAATCAGAGCAGGTGGCACGACGACAAGTTGTCCGTTTCGCAGCTAGGGGATGTGAGTAAAGCAGAATGTCATGGGGAAACCCACCAACTCACCTTGCCATACTTCAGTGAACGCGTGTGCAGTGACATGGCGCCGTCTGAGAAAAAGGCCTGGACCTCTGCAACGAGGAGATCCCCCTCCTCAAAGAAGGTCCGCATCTGGAGCTCATCGCTTTCCAATTTTCGGCGCTGAAAGCCAAGAAAACCAACCCCGAAGGTCACGGACTGCGGAAGCCAAGCGAGGGGAAAACGACATGCCTGCACACCACCAGGCAGGTTGACGGACGAAAGCATCAATATGGCTTCCTGACGGCCGTTCGCGTCCACCTTCCATCGTCTGGGCTGGACCTACCACATTTTCCCCAAGAAAAAAAAAGCGATAATTAATTGAATTCTCAAGATCCGGTCATGATCAGGCGGACCTCGGTAATTCGCCCTACAACGAGATCACCGACCTCTGGATTGTACCTTGAATGCCCAGGATAGGGGTTGTGGCATGACGTATGAAAATGGAGCGTGTGCTCACCTGGTGCGAATGGCACGAACGGTGACCAGCTTATTCACTCGTTCCACACTGCCGGCGACGGAGGCAATGACCTGTTCCTTGTCTACATACGTCCCATGACCACTAATGAACCCCTTTTTTCAACGGCGGTCTGAGAAATACTTATGCGGAGTTGCGCTCACCGCATCGAATCGTGAGCCGAGGTGATCGTTTCACCTGGATAGGACAGCTTGGCTGCGGTGGTGTCCAGATCATCATCATCCACGTCCATGAGACCGTCGACGTCTGGATGATGGCGCGTAGTAGCATGAGACTCGCGATCTGTGTGCTGTGCAAAGGAAACAAAAGAAAGCATTGTGAGTGTTTCGACTATGCTTTGATTTCCGTCGGTAATCGTAATTATCCTGTGTCTTATGTAATCATCTTACGGCTCGAGGGTGGCTTCCATCTTGCTTAGATCTGCTAGCCGTAGTAGTCTCGTGACCAGACATTTGGGGCTGCTTTAAAGGCCGCGCCCTAAGACGGAGGTTTTCCGAAGCGTCCGATCCAAATGTCTGGTTCGAGACTAGAGCGGTAGCACTTCTTGTTTGACAGTGGCTAAAGCATCGTGTATTCCTCCGCCGTCTTGGAAACTGCCGCGTCGGAACGTCGGAAAAATTATGACCCATTATGATGTCCCAGCCGAAGATCCGTTTGTTCCCACTGGCACTGCCGGACTGACAGTGGCACGTTCGTTCGTGTTAATCCCTGATCGCCATTTCGGATCTGTCACCAAGGCAGGGTCTTGATCAGACGAGTCACAATAAACCGGAATACGCAAGTCTATTGAAGGGGGGACAGACTATACTAACATATATATCGATATGGGTGAAGAAAACAGAAACAGGGCAAGCTACAGAGTTAATGACCAGCAATATATATAAATACTATATGAACTCTAGGTTTCCTGTAGTGCAAAGCACATCGTCAGCGTCAACGTGGTGCAGTGAGAAAGAGAGCGCTCTCACACGTCAACTTTAATTACATATAATCTACGAACGCGTTACGCGTTTACTTGTAAGCCAAGAAGTAAGCTGATAATGCTGGCAAGTCGTTTGACCCGGCATCAGAGTATCCCTGCCTTCGCGAACCGTTGAACTTGAGGACGACGACGGTTCCGCACCACGCCTTGGGAGCCGCACCAGATGTGATGTGATAGATGCCACGGTTGATGGGAGCACCGCGCGACAAGGCGGTCGGGGAGTACCACAAGTGGAGCGGGAACCTAAGTGGTTCACCATTGAGCCCCTGTGTCAAGACAATGCTTTCGGCCTGGCCATCAGGGAAGTGTCCGCTGACGAGTGGCTGTGGGCAAATGCCTTGTGTCGGAACCTGTGACGGGCGGCACTTGATCGAGATGATCCTTGGGCGCTCTGCGGATTGTAACGGCATTAATATTCGCGGAGACGCGTCCAAATGGAGACATACCTTCTTCGGGGGAGAAGAGAATGGCGGAGACCGTGATTAACTGCTGCTCCACTGGAGGCGGCGTGGCAATCATGTTGTAATTCTGCGCGTGGGTGACCGGGATACATTCCCTACGATGGCGAGGCCAGTCCTAAAGAATGGCGCGTGCGTCGCGTGAGTTTACGACAGGTCGCGTGGCACGAGAAGAAGCGCGATGCTCACGTTCTGGAGGTGTTCGGGGCTGCAATACCACGCCGTTTGGCAGCGGCTGCACCACATGGAGGTGGGCCTGCAGCAAACCGTGCAAGGGTGGTTAATAAGAGAAACAGGGTTCATGTTTGCACGTTGTGGAGATGAGAGAAGAAGTGTCTGACGAGAACAGGAGAAATGCTGATGACGCTGGAGTTCAACGACAGACTTGTTCGTCTTTAAATATGTAGACAATGAACCCTGAGCGCTTGAGCCACGCGACTGTGAGAACGAGAAAACTCACCGAAGCTGAGATCTCGATGACGGTCTCTTGAGGCGGTGATGGCCCAACCAGGCACAGTGTGGCTAGTAATCGACATGACAGCCTGAGCAGCGGCGATGTGACAATGCCCTCAGCGGCTACCCGAAACGACGCGTGGCGACGACCTGAACCTTGGCTGTGATCGAGGGTACCAGAGGGTGCGGTTACATAAGCCAGCTTGAACGAAACGTACTACGTTGGGTCGAGTCTTTTGTTTCAGGGAGGAGAAGGGACGACGAAACGAAACACAAAAAGCAATTGGCAGAGCTAAATGTACGTGATGCGGGTCCGATGATCGACTCCGATGCGCTCGCTCAGCTCATCTTGAATGGGAGTAGTAGTAGTCTGAGACTCTGAGGAGTTGCAGGCAGTGTACTGTAGGTTACGCCGACAACTGAATGGCGAGCGGACCGTGGCACTCGCCGAAAACTTTCCCGGTTCGTCTTTTCTTGCCGGTGCCGGCCTTCCTGTGTCACACCTGTCACACAAGCCCATCTACAACGTCTACAACATACCGTGATCACCATGTCCGACGATGAGATGAACATTGACGAGGGTCTGTCTCTCATCGTTTTCCGGCTATGTGTTTGCTGACCTTTTCTTCCAGTTGCACACGCGGGCACTGTGAGACGCAGAGGCAGAGGTTTCCACAGCACAGCAGGCAAGTGGTTGCCAAGCTCCTCTTCAGTTTCACCACAACGTATTTCCGCTGCACTAGGTGGAAACGATGGCGCGGTGAACACTGAAGCAACTTACGATAGAGTCGAAACGTCTCACATCAAGGACTCGGACACTCGCGCAGCCCGTTGTACGTTTCACCCCTCTCCCATGTGCTTTACTGTGAGCGCCTTCCCGTCGTATCTCAACTGATCACTTGCACAGCTGTGGAGGGTTGGATCGTCTTGGTCACCAATGTTCATGAAGAGGCAACAGAGGAGGATGTTACCGACAAGTTCGCCGAGTTTGGTGAAATAAAAAACTTGCATCTCAACCTAGATCGCCGCACAGGCTATGTTAAGGTGCGTGACGAGTGCATCCGAGCCGCGGCGCTCCCACTGACACGTACCAACACCAGGGTTATGCGTTGGTCGAGTACGAGACCATGACAGAGGCACAGGCAGCCATCGATGGCGCGTCAGGGACACCATTGTTGGAACAGGCCATACAATGCGATTACGCTTTTGTGCGCGCACCCCCCTCAGGGCCAAAGAAAGGCAGGGGAAGAGAAGCACGTGGTCGTAGTGCCAGCCCGTCCCGAAGATAGGGAGCCTAACTTGGTAGCGTACCTTTTTTACAATGTAGTTCCGTGCCCCTTGGCAACACTCGAGCCGTTGCTGCTGCTCCACGATATATGGCCTTTCCCAGCCTAACTACGATGCTAAGATTACTCCTTTGACTGTGTTCCTCCCGGATCACTACTGTTTTAAAACCGGTCCGGCTACAGCGGCGTGGAACTGTTGTTGCCAAGCAGCCTGAGCGCCGTAATGTGATGACGACAGTCAATGTTACCGGTACAAGAACGATACATCATGCATCATGACTGAACTACATAGATATAGCGCACACGGTCGAACCCATGGGTAAATTGTCGATCGGGCCCGAGAGTGAGTGACTGGCCTCGGTGGTGTTCTTTCCTGATCTGGGTACAAACGAGGGGTGTGTTTGGCGCTGAGGTTGGTTTGAGTTCCCACGCCTATCGTTTGTGCCACCAGCGCGCCATTGTTGAACTCGTGTTTGCGGAAATTCGACCTTGCAATTCGACGCGCCGCAATTTCTATACGATGCCACGCGCAACTGACGTGACCTCCGAAAGCGAAAGCGAGCTACTTCTGACCGGGTCGACCAAGAAAACATACGCTTCAAAGAAACGAGGGGCAGTCGCTGCCTCTCACTCCGATGTGGAAGAGGTCGAGAACGAGGTGAACGAGGTTCCCGAAGAGACCGCGGAAGAGGCCGAGGAGGAGGAGGAGTACGAAATAGAAAAAATAATCGATGCAAAGAAGGGACAGTTCCCCGGGGTGAGTCCTTTTATCGTTCGCCGCTCCCTATGATCACAGACGGTATGCGCGTCCCCCGTGACAAAGGGTCGGATGGGTTATCTCGTCAAGTGGAAGAATTATACGGACGAGAGCAACAGCTGGGTGGATGAGGAAGATGCAGGGTGTGTGATCTGATTTTTTTGTTCCCATCTGCCATCTTGCTAATCTCCTCTCAGAAATGCAACGGAGCTCATCGACCGCTTCTGGGCTGAGAGGAAGAAGAGCAAAGTGGGCCCTCGCAAGTCGGAGCCTGTCAAGTCAAAGCCAAAACTCGTTGAGAAGCTCTCGAGGAAGTCCCTCGCTGACGTTGACTCGTCGGTCGAACCAGACAGTCTTGCGAAGAAGCGTCGCAGGCCCAAGAAGGACGAGTTACCAGCAGACAAAATGGAGATTCGGGATGACGACGAGGATGAGCCCAGAGCAAAGAAAAGGCCTCGGAAGAGCAATGGTCTCGCCCGGCAGGACAACACGCGAGAATCCGAGGACGAAGCAATTGGTAACATGAAGAAGCACATGAAGGTCCCGGTTTGGGAGGAACTCATAGACACGATTGACACGGTCGAACGCGAAGACGATGGCGAGCTCTACGTATTCTTCACTTTGTCAGCTATTCGTCATTTGCTACGTGTGTTCATGCTGACGGTCTTCTAGGAAAAGCGACAAGAAGCGCGTACGGGAGAACTCGCGTATTTGCGCCGAAAAGTTTCCTCAGAAGGTTCGTATTCGCTTGCGAATATTCAACTGACACTGATCATTTTTCTAATCCAGCTCATCATGTTTTACGAGTCGAATTTGCGGTGGAAACAAGAGGACGATCCGGCTGACGAGTAACTTCATATTTCCCCCACCGCCTGAACACTCTGGTTTCGATGGGCTATCCTACCAATTCATTTCGTGTCACTTTTGAATTCTATGCTATGGATAAACGATTGTTTTGATTTGGCCCAAGTGATCGGATGCTTCCATTAATTTCCAACCTTTGAAGGGTGTCAATCGACCCCACCACTGCTGACGAGATTCGGTCGGTGATTGACTCGGGCTACGTCCAGATTGAGGCTGTCGACAGCTAGTAGCTTGAAACATAAAATTTTGCGACGTTCAACCCTAGATAGCCAACCAACAATAGGACGGATAAATAGATGGTAACATGCGGCAAGTGGCAGTGATGACATCCACGTTTGGCGCTACTACACCAAACGGTGGATCCGCCACAACCACTAGCTCAACAAGAACCAATCTTGACGTCTGGACAGCTTCAGCGTGACGAGTGAAACACGCGACCGACTCGTGGACTCAATGGCGATACGCAAACGCGCCACGCTCGGAGGCAATCTGGTACCTTTCCGAAGTCACATCACATGTCACACGTGACGCGTTACATAATACCCCTAACGTCCCCCAAGGTACCCGACGGTGACCGCTACGAGACTCAATAGAGATTGGAAAGGGGCCGGTCAGCCAAGTGACTGCGGACACGCGCGCGATAGTGGCGGTTCGCGTGCGCCGCGTATTATACATTGCTCGTCCCTGCCTAAACATCGCCATGTGGATGCCATGTGAGGGCTCCCGAACATGGGGTCACGTGGAAAGCTTGATCGGGCGGTCGGTATCTGGCGGGGAAAAGACGCGGAGGCCGGGCGGCGCACCCAGGGTCGAGAGAGGGTTCTCGTCCCGTAATCGCTCAACGTGGAAACCATGCAAGAGCCACGAGAGCTTTGCAAGGCGACCCTGAAAGACCCCCTAGTTCCCCAGTGTTCTCAGGATCTCATGTGCTGCGCTGACTGAGGGGAAAAACATATTCGTACTTGTTGCATAACCATATCCAAGTCAAATGTCTAACAACATAGCAAACAGACCGTTCAGATCCCCATCACAGCTCTGTGTGGGCAATCACCGCGCCACCCTCCACTTCCCGCGCGAGGCGCGATACCGCCTCCTCCGGATCAACGTTTAATTCAATCCCGGGACGCTCTGCTTCAGAAACCGGTTCAACCCTACCAAGGGCTTCCAACACTTCCTCCTGGCTGCGCCCGATGACGACAGGCGGAATAAAGCCAGGCACTTCACCTTTTGAACCCTCGCCCGGCACAGGTAGAATGGAAGCCTCCGGTTCAGGTTCGAGGTTAGACCCTTTCTCTTCCTCCCTTTGTGCACCGCCATTGCCGTGGTTGTTGAATGCACGCTCGCCATCGCGTTTTATCCGACGTAATCGTGTTTCGAATCCAATCACCACATCCTGAACTTCGGATTCGAGGTCTTCGAAAATCGGACCCAGCGGATTGGTTACCGCCACCTTGGGATGCGTCCCGTTTTGAATTGAAGCGGCCTCGTGAGCGTATTGTTCGCTGGCTATGCGAGGCACCATCAGCTTCCGTTACATAGTAGGAGCTCTTGGAGTTGATACTGACTTCCAATCAGAGCGTGGTATCGCTGCCAGTCGTCATACGTCACATCTTCCAGCCATGCATAATCAAGACCCAGATCTAACTGGCCTTTCTCTGCGACTTCGCGCACTTCGGCAGTCACTGTGGCGACCTGTAGTATTTTTAGCGGACATCAAGGGTGAAAAATAAAATATTTTAAATTTTATTCTCTTTACGAACCTCTTGGAGTTCCTTGTCAAGGACGATCCTGTACCAGGCACTGACGACCCCCTCGGTGGCCAACAAACGTTCGTTGAACTTATCGTTCACTCGATCGGCGACGCGATCCCAGAGGGCCAGTTTCTCGTCGGACCTACGACTTTCCCCTTTGAGATTCTTGAGATAAATCTCTGCCCCTTTAAGATATTTCTCCGCTTCGTTGACGAGTTCCTCGATTGAACTGCGAACATCGGGAGACGATGCCAACTCCGCAGCTGCTGCTGCACGCAGGTTACCCAGGCGGCTCTGAAGCTGAGACGTACTGCGCTCCATCTGTGCCCGAAGCTCTGCCTCACACTTGGCTTGGCGAGCCTCGATGTCGGCGCGCTTGTGGGCGGTTTCCTCGGCCTTGAGACGAAGGCGCTCTGCCCTCTCCTCCTCAGTGTCTGCGGGCGGGCTAGGAGAACCAGACTCTTCGGAGCCACCTGGGTTTCCTAGCGGTTCTTCAAGTCCCAGTTCAGCATAGAACGCATCAAAGTCGATTTCGTCATCGGAGCGCGATTTCGCCGGAGGGACCGACGCCGAAGCGGCTGCGACAGCAATTTGGGACCGTGTCGCCGACGCTGGGGGGTTCGTGGGCTCATCGGCAGCGGGGGGAGCACTCGATGACAATTCTGAGGTGGCTGCAACTAAGACCGAGGATTTCTCTGAGTCAAGTTCCTCTACGAACGCAGTAGCGCCGGGTGTGGGAGGCTCTGATTCGTGCAAAGGCTCTGCGAACACAGACTCGGTGCCCAAGAAAGACTCAACACCCGTGGAGGAGACAGCAAGTTGCGTGGATGTCGCTGGAACTGGTGAGAAAGTCGGCTCCACCAATGTGGAGTGGGGAAACACTTCAGTTGTTTCACCAGCGCTAAGCGATGATGGAGTGTGCGCGGCATCGGTCCCCTCGGGTGTGGGAGTGGCATCGTAGGCGGAGGTAGGGGAATGTACTTCATAACCTAGAGTCTCCAGGATCGTGAATAAGGTGTCGGGTGACAGAGGCTCACGCTTAGGCGTGGCGTCATGTATGGCTTGTCGCCCCCTACTAAGCTCCTTGACTTTCTCCCACATCTTGGCGACATGTGGGTCCACAAATTGTTGGCGCTGCCCTCGGAGGAATAACGCAAACTGCTGGAGTAGATGACCACAACTCTTCGCTAACGGAACAGCATAAGGTTTAGCTGCGTGATACCCGTCTGTTGTCTTTGATGCTGCCAGTAGGACGTAAGGTTCTGCCTGACGCTGCCACCGCTGAAGGTTGTGTATCGCTACTTGAGCATGTGGCAAGATGCGCTGCTCGTATTCTTGCGTAACGCGTAGGCAATAAGGTTGCAATTTAGACTGGACGAGTTGGATTCGAGGTGCAGCGTGTTTATCCCAGTGGGGGACGATATACCGATTCCATTCCGGTACAATACGTTTCTCCCATTGAGGGACAACACGGAGGTTCCACTCTTGTTGAGTGCGAAGGAGGAACGGAGTCGTTATTTCGACAGCGCGGTGAACGTAGGGCTTCGCACGTTCGATACGAGGGGCAACGGAGGGGTGGGCAAGCACGGCTTGTATCGGAGGGATGATGTAGGGGTCAAGTACGATGCGCTTGTATTCCGTCAAGCCGCGACATATCGGGGATTGGGGGTGTATATCCTGCGGACACACGGTGAACGTGTAGACGGTGAACGCGAGGAGGAGTAGCTTGGTAAGGAAGTCAAGGAAGGCTTGGAAATTAGATTTTTGGTATTTGTTCTAAGAGCGGTCAAAAATGACATCACGACGGAGAGAAAAGAATGCTTGCCTTGCCACGTCTCCTGGACCTCTTAAACTTCTTTCCAGGGCTGTTGTCCTGCGAATGACGATGATAAGCCCCTCAAGTCTAAACACATTGAATGCAGAACGTGGAGTCCGAATGGTCACAGGGATATGATTGGAGGACCGAACAGTGTGAGACCCGACGGCAGCGATTCGAAGAGCTTTGTTTTGCGCAAAAGACAGACACTCACAAGACCGTTGCGGTGATCTTTGTTACCATTAGAAGGACCTGCAAGAGCTACTGCAGCCACGCCAGAAGCAGCATCATTTGAAACACTGGCGGTGTCTTTTGGAAGCGAGGTTCTCGGAGGACGTTGTGCTCCCTGGGAGGTGTGATTGCGTGCGGGTGGTACTGGTTGAGGCACGACTGGTGCTCTGCGAGTGACTACCATTATAGTGGTTGTGCACGATGTTATAGAGATGTTGGTTGAGAAAGAAGAGGGCTCTGAGTAGATAGAGTAGTGGTCAGATGGAGGAGGACATCAATTGGGCCGTGTCGATTGGCCGAGCGTGTTGGTATGTCTTAAAGTTGATGCAGATGTTTCTTTGTCGCGTCGTGCCTTGGCAGCACAGCCACAAAATGATATAAGCGAGTCACTGACCTTCCAACACATCCCATACTCCCTTGATAACCCTTGTTTTAGGTCACCACCTTGATAACCCATAATCCATACCCGGGCCTCTCCTGAGGGAGGTATGTACTTGGTTCATAACCTCGCTACCAACGACGATCAATGTTACGTAATATCCGGAAAACTAATAAATGCAAGGGTTCTCTAGATTTCAAATCTTTGATTTGTACGGCCATCATGCTCGGTCGACAGTCTGTCAAAGTGACTTATGCTCACAAAAGGAGACGCGTCCAGAATGCGAGCAAGAAGTTGCTATCGTCCCCATTGGAGGCCCTTCCACCGGACATGGACGATCTCACCCGTACCCAGATGGCCCGTCGCATGCTCAAACGGTCCCGTCGTGTTGCCCTCGCCGAACAATTGGAAGACAAGAACGTCGAACATATCAGAGAGCACCTCGCGAAGAGGATAAAGCGCACCCAAGAGCGTGTCTCGAATCTGGACCCCACTGGCGTACCCTTCGATGTGCCCCCCCAGGATGATTTCACGATTCAAACGCCATTCCCTTCATCGCAATCGGCATACGAATTGGCCGTCGCGAAACCATTGGTTCCAGAGCAATTGTCGCCAGTTCCTGTTGCCAGGCGCCTCATGTCTCGTACCAGTTCCCGGAACCTCAAAGAAAACAGTACGCATTCTCAAGTTCTTGCATCGCCGTTTAGCAGCCGTCCGGGTTCGGCTGCTTCGTCTCCCAAACATAAAGGCAGAGAACGACCCTCCCGTCGAGTTTCGCGTATCTCCCTCCATGCAAAATCTCGTACCCTCTCGGGGGTCTTCAAAGAAAACACTCGACGGGTTTCGCGGAAAGATTCTACCGTGTCGCTCAAGGATACGAACAGGGAACCGTCTGCTAGGCATATCAAACATCGGCGTTATCCCTCGAGCCCTTCGACCTCGTATATGCGCTCTCAATTTGCCCAGGATGACTGGATTGCACCCCCCAAGGCAATCTCCCGCACTTTTGATGATTATGATGAAATCCCGTCGCCTGCTGGATCCGTTCAGAGCAACGGTTCATTTTATATTGATCAACCCCAATTTTGCTCGACTCCGGCCACATCCCGACTGCGAAAACAGCCTGGCCTGCATGGGCGCCAGACCGGAACCGACAATACCCTTGCTTCTTTCTCTCTGCGCAAGGGTCCCACAGAGGGTGGCGATCTTGATGTCGAAATGATGGACGGCACCCTCCCTCCGCGACGTCAGATCATTCACCTGTCCGGGAACAGTATCTTTTCATCTTCCGACGAGTTCACAATCGGGTCACTTCCTACCGCGCCCAATGGTGGAACAATCGTCGAGAGGGCCGACGTCACCGGCCGGGACGAAGTGCCGGCTCGCCTTGCTCGTCAAGTTTCTGCTCATTATGAAGCGGTTGACAGGTCACAAGCGGGCCACTCCCTAGCTGGATCGTTCGTCGCAGAGTATGACATCCCACTCCCTGACTTGGATTACTCCCCTGCGTCGACTGCACCCACTAAAATGTTTGCGGAGGGCGTACCTAAGGAATCTGTCGGGGAACAACCGTTCGGCTTGCCTGGCACCAGCCCTGCGCGTGGCGAAAATCTCATTGTTCGTACGTCTAGGAACGCACTTCCTGACTTGGATCATTCCGCTGCGTCGACTGCAGCTACCAAAATGCTTGCGGAGGGTATGCCGAAAGAATCTGTCGGGGAACAACCGTTCGGCTTGCCTGGCACCAGTCCTGCGCGTGGCGAAACCCTCATTATCCGTACGTCTAGGAACCCTGGTACGCTAACACCACCAGCCTCCCCGCCCCGCACAATTCCTTCTTGTCCTCCTTCAAGCCCTGCATCGGACTTGGCGTTGGTGCTCCGATCGATGGACATCCGTGGTATGTCTCCTAAGCGCTGTGTCTGCCTGATCGTCCCAGGCTACTTTTATATCATCTTTTGGTCCCGTATCGTCAAACGCCAACGTTTCCCTACTCGTCGTCCCGCTGAATGGGTTGTTCTTTATTAACTGTATCTGGAGCAGGTAATCCGAACACGCACTCGGACGGAGAAAGACGTCCATCTGCCTCTATTCCTCCTCAAACGCGTTCCCATTCTCTGCAGGACGCCCTCGCCGAGTCCACCACAAAGAAGTCTGTCAAACGAAAGCATGCTCGGAACCGCGCGGGCACCATCCGTGCATCCGATTTTGCCAGACCTGGCGCCCTCTCGTCTGGCGTTGCTCCTGGACCGGCCGTTCCTCCGCTATCCAACGTGCGGCGCACTCGCTCAGGAACCGTCGTTGGCCCGGATTCGCAACTTGCGGCCAAAAGTGCAGGGTTACCCAGTCAGTCGGCCAAGAGCGCGCTCGCCGCTGTACAATCCGGATCCGAGTCCGAGTCCGACGACGGGCTACTCTTGAAAAGCCCCTGGATCGAAGATCTGGAATACTTTGGTCGTGCGGTGCCTCCGGGCAGGAAGGACGTCGAGGCCGACGAGATGAATTTAGGTGGGTTGTGGCACGGATCGGAGACTGGTCCTCCACGTCGACCAGGTTTGAGGAGACGGTGAATCGGCGAGGACGATCGCATATCGTTGTTTTTATTTCCTTCTTTTTTGGCGTCCGTTGTTCGCACTGACTGGCCCTCCAACGCTGCTTTCGCTATCGTTTTTCTTGGCGCATGGACCATACTTGCTGCGTTTCATGTTTGCGATGATTGTCTTGCCTGACGTTTCAAGTCCACGGAAAGGATCGGTTGTTGTTTCGTTTTCACTGTAATAGTATCTCCCTTGCACACGTCTCGTTACTGGTGTTTACAGATTCCCTCTGGGAACGGTAAAATTGCTGTCGGCATTGCTATATCACATACGACGGCCCGTATAAGCAGAAATCATGTAAACATACACGATAAATACACGACGATGGCCGTAAAACAACCAAGAGAAAAAAGAACAAATACAGGGGTAACGCATAAAACACCTTGCAAGTATCGAGGTATCAGAGTGACGGAACACTAAAAAAAAGGAAGGAAGAAAGAACAACAAGCAAGAAAGTAACACATACATGTACATGTCACAAATATGACCATGCAACGATAAAAAGGAACGGAACGACGTACGGCATAGACATGGATCGAAAGTGATTGCGGGGGGGATTCATGTCGCGAGGGTCGTCAACGGACGGTGAATATTGAATATTGAATATTGAATCATGACGTCGAGGTACGCCCGCGTACGACGAGTCCACCGTCCCAGACGCCAACGTTCCACCCGTCCCGCACGAGCGCATTCCGAACGGCAGGTTTGAGCACGCCGACGCCGTTGGCAGAGTGTGTCCCACGACCGGTGATGATTCTCAGCGGGTTGGCTGGGGCGCCGCAAAAGGCAACACCCAACACACACGTGAAAAGTGAAATGAAATAAAATAAAAGAAGAAAAAGGAGCGGCGTGAACGACGGACATTTCAGACGAGGACCGGGGGACCTACCGGGGGAACACGACTCGTGTTGGAGAATTTCTTTGACGATGACGACCGCTTCGGAGATACAGGTACCATGGAGATCGACGGTGTTGCGGTCTGCGCCTGCGGAACTGCGTGCAGGTCAGGGGGCAAGGGTGGGCGGGTGGGTCAGAGTGTGGCATGGGTACGGTGTCGACCAGGTGAGAACGCATGCAGACAAAACGGGTCCCGGAAAAACGATACGTACCGTTTCGACTCGACCATGATCCGGGCTTCGTTGAGCGCCTCGCCTCGCGCCAGCTCTTGAAACTCGCGCGCCTGTCGCGACAACGGCACCGAGTCAGCAAACGCCGACCGCGTACGAAAGAGAAGGCGCGTTACCCGTTCTGCGAAATACAGCGCGACTTGGCCGCCTCGCGTCTTTGCGTTGCCCCTGCTCCACGCTTTGGACGCCTCCCGGAGGAGTTCGTCCCGCTTTCTCAGGCTCGCCGCCATGCGCTGTTTTAAATCGGGTCGCGTGAGCTCGCCGACGTCGCCCTTGCCGCCCTTGCCTATGCCATTGCCCGTCCCGCGGAGCTTACCCACTCCCGCCGAACGTCGGATCTGGTTGGCGCTGTCGTACGCGGGGATGTGGAGCGCGAGTGGGTGCGGGCCTTTCGGCGGCTTTTGGGGCACCGTTTGCCACTCAAAGGGGAGCGCTTTGTCCATGGTCGGAGACGCCCCCGAGGAAGAGGCGATATTCATACTCTTCCGCTTCGACGTCGGTGGGGGCTGGACGGGCGGTGGACCGCTCGGGAGTTGACTAGTACTACCACTTCGATAGCGACTCGTGGGTGGCGGGGGCGAGGTTGGGGATGGGAATATCCAGGCGGAGGAAGGGCTGGGCGAGAGGGGGGATTGGGGGGCGTGGTATACGCCCATGGCGAGTGTGCCGGATTCGAGGTCGAGAACAAGCTCGAGGAGGAGCCACACGATGTCGATAGCGTCGTCTCCGCGCCCACGTGTGGCACGGAGGGCGAGCTGAGTGTCGGCGTGGAGGGTGGAACGCTGTTCGGCGTGGAGGGAAGTGTACGTGGGGGAATCGCGGAGGACGTCGAGCATGGTGAAGAGGGTGGCGGTATTGGGTGGCGATTCGTTTTGGGTGCCCGCGATGGACGAGAGGGCGGCGCGGAGGGCATTTGCAGGCGACGCGTAGCTTGGCGAGTGGAAGTGGGACTGGAAAAAAGACGCGGGATGCGGTGGGAGGAGCGTCGCGAGGTGTTCTGAGAGGGAGCAGAGCTGAGTCCACGGGTCGGGTGCGGGTGGGGCAGCGGGTGCGGGGGGAGCCATATGTTGCCTTTGGCGGATGTCGACGAGGGTGATGGTCTTGGCACGGGCGTTCCTCTTCTTTGCAGCCTTTCCGTTGACCGAGGTGGGTTTCTTCTTCTTTTCGACGCGTTTCCAAAGGTCGTTGTCGAGGTTATACGGGGACCGGAGTTCGTCGTCGTCATCGAGGCCGCCCAAGCCCCGTTCTTCGAGTTCGTGGATGAATTCGCTGGTTAATAAATTTTCTACGACGGATTCCATATCCACGTCCCCCTCATCGCCCGTCCCTGCTCCGCTAAGCGCGCGCCTAAGTCGCGATGGTGGTATGTGTGGCAATGCGGCCTGCAAGAATCCGAGGGGCGAACTAAACGACTGACGTGAGACGGCAGACGAGTCGGAAGCGGTCGAGCTCTCGGTCATTTCGGCGCAGAAATCGGGCCAGGAGGTGGATTCGTCTGTGGAGATGGAGAGCGAGGAGAGGTGGGCCGAGTCGAGTTCGTCTGCGAGTTCATGCTCGTGGTGTGCTGTGGCCTGGCTTGCGAGTTCTTTGAGGGTTGTGCGGAGTGCGTCGACCTGGTCTGGCGGTGGCGAGGAGGGGCTCAAGTCCGCGATAAGTGCGGCGAGGAGGGACGTGTCCAGGGGTGGACAAAATTCCGCCTGTAAAGACATAAAGTAACTCGTCGACCGCCTTTCGATTTTCTTACCTGCAAAGCGTCGTACAGCGATCGCATGGTGTTTATTGCACTCGAGGTTAGTGATCGTCCTTTTGCCATGCCCGATCACACGCACAGGATGTCATCACGTGATGATATTAGTGGCAGTGTCATATTAGCGAGCGTCTCCTTGTACTCAAAGTTTCCCTGTTACTCAATCGCCTCGCAACCTCCACCCTCAAATACGCGTCCCAACCATGTTCTTCTACATCTCCCTCCTCGCCTTCTTTGCATTACTGGTAATGCGTAAGTACCACACACCCGTGTTCCGCAGCTCTCCTCTGATCTCCTCTCCTATTCCCACCAGTGGGATACCGCTACCGTGCCGCCGTCCTACCCCATGTACCCGTGAAGGTCCGCTCCCTGCTCGGCCTCGACCAGTACATCCCTCTGTCCACATTCTCCAGTCAAGCCGAATCTGGTTTGACGTCGGTCATGTTCGACATCGAGGCCAACATCAACGACGGCGACTCGCGAGCTGGTCTCGACGAGCGGGGCACACAAGAGGTGCTGGAGATCATGCGGCGAGAGCGCGTCAAGTACGTCTTTTTTGTCGAGCGGCGTGCAAGTATCGAGTGCTGACGCGATCGGGCTTGTATTAGCTTTGACCAGGCGAGGTTGATCCGCCACAACCAGATTCTTGCCCGCAATGGTATCGATCCTTCTGGTACGCGTTCTCTTTCACGCTCGTACTCTGCATGTCCGTCTGACGATCGATTCAAGGGATGCCATTGGACTCCAAGGCCGTGACGCGGCTATGAATGATGAGCTTCTTTCGACATTGATTCTTTTAAATCGTTGGTTATCTGTTTCAACAGCCTCTTTTGCATATTATTATTTCGCTCACACTCTTTTTCGCTTTCGCACCTCTGACCCATTTATTTAAACGGACTTGACCATATCGTATCGTGCACCTTGTTTTCCTGATTTTTGGATACGTACAGATCCTACTTGTGTTTTTCTATCCATCTATGTATCAGAGGGGAACGACCCCCGTTCGTCGTCACACCTGATCGTTAGAAGAAAGGGAGGATGCCGTCTTGGCACATGTTTGGGTTGACGCAAAAGTGGCATATCCCCTGAGGACGATGTTGTGCCGGTTGTTGTGCAGCGAGCTTCCGTGCACGAAGAGCTCGTGGATCCAGTACTTGTGCTGTAAGGAACTCGGTACGAACGTTGGTCGCCGGTAGACGATGATGTCGCTGGACGCGTGGTCGATCCTTTGTTGCTCGCTCTTCACAATTTCACCTATGACGTCGTAGCTTTATCCCGTACTTCCTTTGTCCTTGTCTTGTATTTATTCCGAATGCCTCGACCAATACGATACCTGCCACCTGCCCACTTCCCGTTCGATTCGACCGCCTTTATCGCCGCTCGTGCCGTCTTCCCAAACCCTACCCCAATCAGCCTTTCCCACGCTGCCCTCCACGGCTAGTTCCCCACAGTGCCACTCACGACTTTCAACGGACTCGAAGGTGAAAATGCCTGGACACTTGTCTGCGCCCCTCTAGACGAGCGTCCCGGCATTTGACCATCGGGTCAGACAAACACCAAGTCCATACATGCCACGCTGACCATCAGACTGTGCACCGCAAAATTGCTGCGAACATCTCAAGAAGTCGTTTCAGCACGCTAGAGCGCCACGGCCTACGCGCCAATCCGCCGTCCTAGATCTGTGCCATCGACCCGGCACGTGCACGCGCGCGATCATCGACGGAGGCGCAGCCGAATCGCATTCTTGGACGCTCTCGAATGCGTATCAAGGTAGGCCTCGTAGAACCCCGCGATAAACTCCTCTGCCTTGAATCCAAATCGGTTGTACAACAGCTGAAAGCATCGTGCATATAAACATGTGGGCAAACACGAACGAGGCCACTCGACGACGCACCATCGCCGGATTATTCGCAGAAACGTGGAGGATGATGTCCCGATGCGGATGAAGCGCGACGAGATGGTACAACATCGTCCTGAGAGGTTCGAGGTGAATCCGAGTTGCCGTCGGTGCGGGGAAAAAAAGGCAACATACGTAGCGATCTGCGCATTCTCCCAACCGGCTCTGACAGCCAGGTATGTGATGTACGCTTCCTGGGGCGAACTCAAGAACGCAGCACCGACGACGAGGTGGCCGTACATGGCGATCACCGTACACCGCTCTGGGGTATAAAGCAAGGCGTCGCTGACTAGCGTCCAAATGCGGTCAGCGATCGGGTCCACACAGAAAACACAAGAGAAAACAGCGAAGCATGCTGACCGTCGATGCCGTCCCAAAAGACGCGGGCCAAGAGGTCGTGCACCTGGCGTAGATGCGATGGCTGGAGAGAGACGTATGTGATGGGGGTGCGCGGTCCTTCGGATTGGTCTCTCTCGGGACTTGAAAACGACGGGGTCAGCATGGCGGTACGCACATGTAAAAATTCGACTGACTGTGCAAGCGCGTAGTGGGCGCGAATGTCATCCATGAGTACTGTCCAGGGCGAATGCGATTCCCAGTCCACTGCGATCAATCCGGGTGTCATTTGTGGTGTGTGCCCGTAGACGCGGGCTGCGAACGAGTGTTCGTATCGGGTGGTGTGAATCGCCCGAAGCGCTTCGAGCACGGCATGTGGAACGGGTACGGACGGTGGAACGTCGAGGGGGGTCACTGTCGTAGGCGTACCAATATCTACTGAAGGCGACTGCGGTATACCCGCTCTCCGTCTCTCCTGCCAAAAAAAATATTGCATCGATAGACCTATTTTCCAATGCAGAGACACCTACCTGCTGCAACTGCAACTTTCGCAGCGCAATCCACTCGGAAGGAGACGTCACGCGCCCCGCTACGCGTTGTTTCGCCAACGCCACGATCCTTGCGATCTCGAAACGGGAGAGCGGACGTACGAGTTCGCGCTCGCCTTCTCCGCCGCCTACGCCCGTGATGTCGTCCTGACCCTACCCCAGACGCATGAGCACCATGCCCGAGGGTATCAGCGTAGGAGACGTACGGGAAGCGCGATATCGGGGGACTGGGCCCAGAGACCTTGTCGCGCCTCGAGGCACTCTGGGAGTAACCCCTCCATCGTCGCCTCGAACCCATCGCTCTCGCTCTGATTTTCGTCACTGTCTGCCTCGCGCGCCGTGCGAATGGCGAGACCGTGTTGAAAGACGTCGAGGAGCGCAGAGAGGGACGTGGACGCTCGGGTGATGCGGTTTCCGGCAGCGGCTGCTTTGCCTGTGTTGGTTTTGCGGCGTTTGGCACGGCGGGGTTTATTCTGCAAGCATGGTAAGCGGCAGATGGTAGGGCTGGGATACAGAGTACCTCGATGTACGCATCCTCGTCGGTGGGGTCGGCAGAGTGCATGCTCGGCCCGGGCTGTTCCTGTGCGGACCTGAAAGGGAACGAGGCCGTATTTTCCCACGATGAGTGTTGTCCCCGACCGCACCGTCGATCGAACGCGTTGGGATATTCGCTGTCTATTTTCTTCTTCACGAACCAGCTACGAAATAATGCAGTTCCCGTTTACATTCTCGCTCAATATTCCGGGCTTGCACAACCCTTTTTTGGCCAAATCCGGCCCCGTTCTGGCCCCGTCCCGGATTCAAGGCAGTACCATATCTCGTCTTCCTCCAAGATTCCCTCCCGCGAATTCCCTCTCTCCACCCCTGCCACTCGCACGCAAGAGAGGCTGGATTCCGTCTGAGCCAGCGCCGAGCCACGCCGCCACCTCCGCCACATCCACAACCGGCTATCTCGACACCCCCGCCAAGTACAGGGACATACCCCTCCGCGAGCCAGAAGAGGAGGTCGAGGAAATGATCGCAGGTGTGTCTTCTTGCGCCCATATCCCACTCCCATATCCCACTCCCCCGTCACATCTCCTTGTATGTAATCCCACTTCACATTTCACGTGGACTCGCCAGCCGGCGCCACCGATTTTTAAACGAAATCGAACCATCTTCTCTCCATCCTACCCACCTCTCGTTTTCATGTTCTTCACTTGCAACTTGCTCATCGTTATCCATGTAGAACTACCTCCCGCAAAGCGGCGCCGCACCCTCGCTGGTTCGATCGTGTCCACAGCGCTGAGCGCTGCCCTGATCGGCACCGCAGTCGGCCTCACTGTATATCGACTGTGCGTTCTCAACTTGATCCGAGCCCTGCTTCTCTCGCTCAACGTGCCTTAGCTGGCGGGACCGGGGCAACCAACTTCCTCCACCTCCCCCTTATCAACGCGGTGACTGGCTCCCGGACCTTCCAGAACCAGTAGGCTCGCCTCTTGTCATCATTGACTCCATCTCACGTCGTACAGCCCAAGCAGATTGAGGCCACACCGTCTCTCAAGACACGCAAGTCCCGTCCCACCCCATCCTCTATACGGCGCTCCGCTGGGCGCCATCCTCGCAAGCCTCGCACAAAGTTACAATCCGCCACCCCTCCGCGTAGCGTATCCCCCGCATATACCTCTCCCCAATCGGAAGTCGACTATGTCCATGTGCACCACCACGCGGACGACCTCGAGCCCGAGCCCGAGGCAGACGAGATGGACTGGATAGGCGACCGTCTCTCTCGTCTCATCCAAGAGGGTCAAAAAGCCCTCGGTCGCGAGATCGTGGTGATGAGCGACGCCAAAGAGGACGAGATCGACGATGGCTCCGACGCATGGGAAGAGGAACAAGACCGCCGTCCCGTTCCACCGGTTTCCGGTCCGTCCATATCCCGTCGTGGCTCTGTCCGATCACTCCGCCGGGCACACAAACCCCGCGATATTCCCATCCCGCCTTCCTACTCTCCATACCCCATGTCACCTCCCAACAGCGCGTCCCCGCGAAAACGCCAGTTTGAGCTAGACTTGGTCCACCACTCGCCTGGACGATCGACGCACGGAGGACACGCTGTGCAGAGTACACCCCGCCGCATCGCACGCGGAACGTCGGTCGAATCGGACGCGTTCGCACCCATCGTCTCGAGTTTCAAAGAGGACGAGAACGCGTGGCAAAGTCCCGAGATTCGCGAATCGATGGAGCGGGCTCGCGCGAGGTATTTGCAGAGACGGGTTCAATGAGACCTGTGCGTTGTTGCTGTTTTGCGCCGTATCGACGGCTGTAATCCCTCTTATTTTCTTTTATTGCAATTACGATGCCAGTCATTCATGCAACCTACCTACCTACCCACATACCAACAGACAGACCTGATTTGACATGAATTACTTACGTCATACTTTACCCTTCAATCGCTTCTGCTCTCTCTTTTCAGTCCTTTTTATCTTGTGGAATATGTTAACTAGCAACTTGGGGATGGGTGTACGACGTTGAATGACAAACAAACAGGGTCTATGCTATGTTCCGGGCCTAAGTCGAGTTTGGCGATGTGTAGGTTCGCTGATGCTGTTCTCGAGCTTCTCCTTCTAGATGAACCTTCTAGCGCCAGACACAGGTGAGCGGTCTCCCCTGGTCTCCCCCGATGGCCAGGATTGGTCATATCATCTACTAGGAACATACACACATGCTGTCACAGCCCCCGTACAGCATGTGAGTTTCTTCAATTGTAGATAATGGGCCCCACTGCTAGACGAATGGCCTACGGCGCTCCCCATTACATTGTTTCACTCTCCAGCTGCGCTGTTTAGTATGCCTCAGGCTCCTCCCGAACCCCCGGGCCTTCCATCCGAACAGGCCGCGTTCTCAAAACATCTCTTCATACAAGGCTATCCTCTGTGGAATCCTGATCCAGTCTTACTACCACGAGAGCTTCAGGGTGTGGGCCTCAGGATCGGGGACGTCGGGACTGTCGATGAACGAGGACGGTTCGACATTTTCTTCAACATCCTTGATCCCCCTTCAGGAAGTGCTGACCCCCCACCAATCTTCCCACCAATCGAGGAAAACGATGTGCGCTGTAGCAGCGAGGACATCTCGCCTCGTGAAGTAGTCTCGTCTCCCGAAACATCCTGGGATGTTGAGCAATTGGTGGTGGAGACCACTACCGGTGTCACGTATGCCAGCACTTCGTCCAATGTAATGCAACGGCAACTGACTGCACAGCTAGTTGTAAGACGACCCAGTATGGCGCCACCCTGTCTAACGACGGAGCACACATTATCCTCCCTCAAGGGGCACGGTTTTCTGAGCTCGAATTCCAACAAAGGCGGCTATTTGAGAACCATGCGAGGGAACATGGTTCCGATTGGCTCGAACGTTTCCGAGATCGACTTGGATGGCCACGATCCAACTCTCTCTACCTGCTCACCGGGTTCCATAAAACGTGCTCATGGTCGATCGCATCATTTGGCATGCAGACAGCCGCGAACAGTAACCCAGTTCACGTACACTGCGTCCTGAAGGAAGTAGATGAACGAGTTATAAGGGATGATTCTGTTTGGCAGCCTGCAGGTCGTTTCAAGCGCAAAATTGGACCTGTACCGGACCGGCAGGGGAAAAATAACCAAACCGTTTTCATACGGGGAATTACAATCACACCCAATCACTCTGAAGCAGGACAGAGCGAGAGACAGGCTGGATTGCTCCGTATACTTTCCGCCCCTAGTCGATTCCTTAGCACGCTGGTGGGGAGCTCGACTACGGCCACAGCGACGGAGACGCCGAAGAGCAATGTTAAAATACAGCATGTACCGCACGTATCGCAGGTAAATTCCGTTGTGTATCTCTCTACCTTGGACATGGATTGACACATCCGCTTACTAGGCATCCCATCCATCGGAAATTATTAATCAGTATCTGTTGACAAAGGTTCGTAGTGTCTGGTCTCGTGTGGAAAGTGATGTTCATGGTGGTATAGGAACCATCCGCGAGAATCGCAGTGACCCATGATAGCCACTGGATAACAATGCTCAAAACGCTCAAAAAAGTGAGTAATGTTTCCCTTCCCCACGCTCGTGTTTGAATGGTTGCGAACTTGCGATTCAGGGACAATCGTGGACGCTTGATGACCTGGAGAACAATCTCGAAGCATTAGTACAGGAGCGCTATCATATAGCCAAATACAATGGTAAGAATGCCCTTACCAGACCGTCACAGTTGCTTATTCCTCTCAGATACTGTCTATCTGAGAGACAAAGAGCACGGATCACCAACTGACTTTGGTAACTTACCAAGTGGTACTACACCAGACAGGAACCCGCTTGCACGTGGTTCCTCTGTGATTGGTCAGTGCATTGTTGACCCCCGCGATTTCCCTGGTCCACTCGGAGTCGCTGAAGGTTCCCCATTTCATCATGATACCACGGATCTGAGGGTCCTCGGGCCTTCCCTCCTTCACCGCCCACGCCCACCTTCGCCCTTCATTCCCAGATCACCTACCTCCGACCTGTATCCCATGTTTGGAAACCCACCGTCTCCACACCTCATTCCTTTTTATGACGTATCCACCCCGATCAGATCGCACATACCAAACATTCCTGGTGATCCCTGGAACCTTGATTATTTCCCCCTCTACAGCTCACCATACCCACCGGAAGTGCATGGGCTTACCGCATCATCATCACGAGATACAGCCACACCATCATCCTCGTCCGCCCCTGCACGCCCCAGCCCTCGTATCAGCCGGTTCGATGACACCATTGCCTGTCAATGGGTAGACGCCGGAGTAACTTGTAACCAACTGATAAATCGGAAGAACGTCAGATCCCATCTAAGAGGTAGCCATGGAATCAAGAGAGGCCCACACGATCAGACTGCATGTCTCTGGATAGGATGCTTTCGTGAAATGCGGTACCAGGCCCTCGTGAGACACGTAATAGAGCAACACCTTGGCGTGAGCCGTACCGCAACCAAACATTTACGAGGAACACAACCTTGACATGCTACCTACAGACATACTACCAACCGACAGACGCGATCTGACATATACATATCACTTAACGCCTTACATCGTCTTCCAATCGCTCCTGTCATCTCTTTTCCGTCTTTTTTATCTCATAGAATATGTTTATTAGCAAATTTAGGTATGAGTGTACGACGTAGAAGGTTAACGATACATTTTTGATACCACACCCTGCCGGGAGTCGCTGACTGGAACTCCAGGTTTCGTGGAAGGCGTTCGTCTTCAAGTACGAAAGAAATCTTTTCGTCGGCACGGTTTGGCTTCTGTTCGATTCTTTGTAGAGTTGCGACGACGGTTTGACGTCAACGACAACAGCTTCCTGTTAGCAGGGGATTGACAGCCTGCAAAGTCGTCAAACATGTGATCGCATCGTGCACAAAGTGAGACCGACCGGATCAGAATCATCGACGGCTCCAATTTTTGCACAGAGCGTAAGTTACCCCCCATCTTCCCATCACGGTGGACGTGTACCCCGAATGCGACTGATCACGTTCCGAGCTGAGCGGTCAATTTGGTGGTACAGTGCCGTAGAGTGAGTAGCTTGACCGAATGCCTTGAGCATTCGAGATGCTGGGGGACTGGCCGCTTACGTATGATGGCTAGCGATGGCAAACAGACTCGTTCCCAGAACGGCCAAACCTCTTTCGGTCCTGGCAGAGCGTCTGCACGCAGAAGTGCAGTACAACATACCAACGTTTTCGCAAACCTCCGTGTCGAATCAAGTTCGGTGAGCCAGCATGCATTGGAAAGGTACTTGTGTGTCTTTCTGTCGACGTGCAGAGTGAAATGATGTACCTACCAGTCATGCGGTTGCTTTTACTGGCATCTCTTGCCGCCAGGTTTCAGCGAGCCAAGACGGGTTGGAAAGGTACTTGTGTCTTTCTGTCGACGTGCAAAACAGTGAAATGACGTGCCTACCAGTTAAACAGTTGCATTCAAGGGCCAAATCTCTCGCCGCCGGGTTTGAGCAAGGAGGGGGGACCAGTTTCATCGACGAGGCGATCTACCTTGATCGTGAAGCACTGGAACTTTGCCCACCTGGTCACCCCATGCGAGCCGTCTCTTTGACCTGGCTCACAAGTCATCTCAGTGATCGTTACAACCAGCTTGGAGCGATGAGGGACGTTGAGGAAGCTGTTGTCCTCGACCGAGAAGCACTTAACCTTTGCCCACCAGGACACCCTGATCGGTCAACGTCTTTGATCAACCTTGCAATTCGTCTCGCCACTTTGTACAACCAGCTCGGGGCAGTGCAGGACCTCGATGAGGCTATTGTCCTTGTTCGAGAAGCACTAGCTCTTTGCCCGAAAGGACACCCCCGTCGGTCAGTATCTTTGGACAGCCTTGCAGGTTGTCTCTTTACTCAGTACAACCACCTTGGGGCAGTGCAGGACCTCGATGACTCCATTGTCCTCGTCCGAGAAGCACTCGCCCTTTGCCCGAAAGGACACCCTAATCAGTCAGTGTCTTTGGGCAACCCTGCAAGTAGTCTCTTCACTCGGTACAACCAGCTCGGGGCAGTGCAGGACCTCGATGAGGCCATTGACCTTGTCCGAGAAGCACTCGCCCTTTGCCCGAAAGGACACCCTGGTCGGTTGGGGTGCTTGAACAACCTTGCAAAAAGTCTCTCCGCTCGATACAAGCAGCTCGGGGCAATGCAGGACCTCGACGAAGCCATTGACCTTGACCGAGAAGCACTCGCCCTTTGCCCGAAAGGACACCCTGGTCGGTCAATGTCTTTGAACAACCTTGCGGTTCATCTCTCCGCTCGGTACAAGCAGCTCGGGGCAATGCAGGATTTCGACGAAGCCATTGACCTCAACCGAGAAGCACTCGCCCTTCGCCCGAAAGGACACCCTGATCAGTCAATGTCTTTGAACAACCTTGCAAATGGGCTCTCCACTCGGTACAAGCAGCTCGGGGCAATGCAGGACCTCGATGAGGCCATTGTCCTCAATCGAGAAGCACTTGCCCTTGGCTCGAAAAGACACCCTGGTCGGTCGGGGTGCTTGAACAACCTTGCAAGTAGTCTCTCCACTCGGTACAAGCAGCTCGGGGCAATGCATGACCTCGATGAGGCCATTGTCCTCAATCGAGAAGCACTCACCCTTCGCCCACAAGGTCAACCTGATCGGCCAGCATGTTTGAACAACCTTGCAATTGAGCTCTCCAATCGGTACAAGCAGCTCGGGGCAATGCAGGACCTCGACGAAGCCATTGACCTCGACCGAGAGGCACTCGCCCTTCGCCCAACAGGAAATTCTGCTCGGTTATGGTCTTTGAACAACCTTGCATGCCACCTCTGGATTCGGTTCAAGGAGTCAAAGCAGTTACAGGATAAGGAGGAGTTGTTCAATCTCTATGCTCAACTTGACCATGTGTCCCAAATCGTATCTTCCGGTGATCTTACTGCCGCTAGGAACTAGATCCATGCGGCCGAGCATTTCCAGCATCCCACGACACTCCTCGCATATGAAACATTTCTTCGACTACTTATCCAACATCTGGCCGCTCTGCCGTCATTGCCACACCATCTTGTCATCCTCAAAACCCTCACTTCCTCGCTCGCAGTAGACGCATTCTCTGCGTGTCTTCGCAACTGTGCTCCTGCGCGTGCAGTCGAGCTCCTCGAACAAGGCCGGGGTGTCTTTTGGGGTCAGCTTAGTCGACTCCATTCCCCGCTGGATGAAGTCGTGGTATCTAGCCCGGCAGGCAAGACGTTGGCAGACGAGTTCACGCGGGTGGCCTTGCTCATTCGCGATGGCCTCAATTCACCTGCTGCAGATCAGCATGAACGGCTGTGCCGTCTCAACCTCAAACTGCAGACAGTCGTGACCACTATTCGCAACCTACCTGGTCTTTCCCGTTTCCTCCTTCCCTTGCTCTTCCCCGATCTCCAACGTGCAGCCAGTGGGGGACCTGTCATCATCGTTAATGCAAGCAAGTATAGCCGTGATGCGCTCGTCGTCTTACTTGATCGCGACCCTCTTCATATTCCGTTGCAGATCACACAGGAAGGTGTCCGAGAGCTATCAAAGGAGCTCCAAACTTTGAGTGCGCGCGCAACGACGGCCGACGCGACGAAAGAGCTCGCGTTCTTCCTACGCAGACTTTGAGATCAGATCGTTTCGCCCATTGTCGATTGCCTCCAGACAACGCTTCCATCTCAATCACGCATCTGGTGGTGTCCCACCGCCGAATTCTCTGTGCTACCTTTGCACGCTGCCGGTCCGTATAGAAAGGGACAACAGAATCTCCCTCATCTCTACATCTCGTCCTACACCCCAACTCTCACCGCCCTCATTCGTGCCAGACGGTGCGATCCATCGAATTCTACAACTGAACAGAAACGTTTCATTGCCATCGGTCAAGCCAAAGCTGCCGGCGAGAGCGAACTCCTTGCTGTGGGTGCGGAACTGGACAACATTCGTCAGCGCGTCAATGGCCTCGCTACATTCACGCGTATAGATGGACAGGAATCCTGCGTTTCTAGGGTTGTTGACGAGCTTGGCAAGAACGAATGGGTCCACCTTGCTTGTCGTGGCCTCCCAGATCGGCAGCAGCCGTTCGAGTCCTCTTTCGCTCTCCGGGACGGGCACTTTACAATCCAACATATCATCGGGTGCGAATTCAAGAACCCCGAATTTGCATATCTTTCTGCGTGTCATACGACTGTCGGAGATGAAGAGAGTCCGGACGAGGTGATCCATCTCGCGTCGGCGATGCAGTTCGCTGGGTTCCGTTCCGTGATCGGAACGATGTGGGCGGTGGACGATGGCGAGACGAACAAGATCATGTCGACTTTCTATAAGCATATGGTGGACGAGTCTGGTCGTCTGGATCATACCCGCGCGGCGTTTGCGCTGAACAAGACGATGAAATCTGTGAATATACCGCTCGATCAACAGGTTCTTTATATCCATCTCGGTGCATAGTTGTAGTATGTCCTCGTTCGCTTTCTCGCTTTGCATTGCTCGTAATCGCTATGTAACTGCTATCAAACATGCTATCCTCTATTTCGTGGATCGTGCGAGGTACAATTATATATGTAGCACATCAGATCCTACTCAGGACAGTGCAAGGAGTGAAAAGGTGTCACATCCGCACCGGATTACTTACACTCCAGGGAGCTGGCAATCACAGGCGACGAATAGTTACGCTCGAGGCAAGAGATAGGGCGAATCAGAGTGAACCTATTATTTCAAAATACATGCGCCCCAAATGTGCAACGGCATTGCGTCCTCCTCGTACCCAGGATTCTTTCGCAGGATGACCAATCCTTCGAGGAGGTGTGCATATGGGATATACTCTTCCGTCGCCAGCTCCGCTCTCTCTGTCGTACCCAAACGCACTGGCGTCTGGTGTATCTGGAAACCGGAGATCGCGCGAGGTTTGCCAGCTTGACCGACCGCCAACGGCCCCGTCGACATCACGAGTCCCACGCCAATGCGATTCGAGAACAGCAGTCGATTCACCTGGCCCGAACCGTAACATGAAGGTTTTTGAGATCTTCATCGAGTGATCAAGAACCGCGGGTACATGACGGACACAAGGTAGTACAACATCCAGTGATGCCTGTCTAGAACGACTACCGCACATCTCAAATTTGAGTTTGGTGTCGTCGGGGATGCAACACGTATCACTCACAAGCTTTGGCGTCCGTAAACACTGTGATCGTAGTCAAGAAACCAGGGACAGCTGGCCGACTTGTGATGTTCCGGTCAGAGAAGAAGGGATTAAGTATCGTGCCCTTGCCCACGTGCACCAAACTTTGTGCAATGCGAACGGTCAACAAGCAATCAGGCTCCCTGTAATAGTACCCAGCAAGTTGTCGGAGCATTTGAGCAAGACAAGCGTTGTTTGTTCCTGCGCCGACCAGACCCATTGCAAAGATGACATTGCGCGCGACTTGGAGGTCGTTATCATGGCTGTATTTGGAAAGCGTGTCGAGCACGGGCAGTTGGATTTGAAGTGCTGATCAGAGCGAGAGCGAGAGGAACTGATTCAAGGAGGTTAGAATCGCCGCAGTGCATC
>JBBPNE010000190.1:0-38331 GCA_038090735.1 Xerocomellus amylosporus | reverse complement strand
TCCGTACTCCGGGCGCAAGACTCCTCCAAGGCTGTGTGACCACAGCTTGGGGTGTTCGTAGCTCCAGAACACTGCCCCGAAATCCTATGTATGTCCGCTTCCGATTCCATAGTCATTCTGATCGTATATATACTGTATGATTACACTCCTGTACTTTAGTTTGTATATCAACATAGACAAACTCCTAGTCTTTGATCACCCTCTTGCCTGTTTGGGACAAATCCCCTCATGGTCCTCTCGTCCCCAAACACCTCGGGTTTGCTCCCCCTCATCGTCAGCTGTCACGATTCCCGTCTGATCATCGTTGGAGCGCACCTCCATCTCCAACACTCATCTCCGATCTCTTCCGACCTCCGGGACCCGAACTGCAACAAGGGCACAGCACATAAGCTGAGGCCGACATCCCATTGTGTCTGAGCGAACTCCGAGATTTTCGGAGTTTCGGAAATCCGGTCAGGAGTTGCACGGTCTTTAACATTTTCCAAACACAGAGTTCCATCTCATATCACCTCCGATAGAGGCTCGGAATTCACGTCCTACTTCTTTTGGTCACTTGGAAAGGCCCTGGACATTCAGCTCCATTTCACCTCCGGCCATCACCCAGAAGGCAACAGCCAGACCGAGCGGATGAATCAAACCCTCAAGCAGTACCTTCGGATTTATAGTACCTACCAGCAGGATAATTGGTCAGAACTCTTGCCCCTCGCCAAGTTCTCATACAATAACGCTCCAAGCACTACAACTGGAGTGTCTCTGTTCTTCGCCAACAAAGGTTACCACCTGAACATCACCATTCACCCCGAACCCGACCTCTCATCTGCTCAGGCTAGAGAATACTCTGTCGACCTTGACTCCCTCCACTAGTTCCTCCATGAGGACATGGCCCACGCCCAAAAGCAATATCAAGGACCCACTGACGCTAAACGAACTCCGGCGCCGAACTTCAAAGTCGGTGACCTAATTTTCGTCAAGGCAAAGTACTTCCGGTCAACTCGGCCCTCTAAGAAACTTTCGGAAAAGAACTTAGGGCCATACTTGGTTATCACTCAGGCATGCACTCACTCCTTCATGCTCTGACTCCCCGATTCCATGAACTCGGTTCACCCCGTTTTCCATGCCTCTCAGCTAGAACCCTCCGTACCCAATGTCATTCCAAACCAGGTACTACAACCTCCACCACCGCCAATTGAAGTTGACAGTGAACCGGAGTACGAGATCTCCGAAATCCTTGACTCCAAAGTAGATTGGAGACAAAGAAACTGTAACTTGTTATATCTGGTATGCTGGTCTGGTTATGAAGGTACTGACAACGAGACTTCTTGGCTTCTCACCACAGAGTTAGATGACGCTTCCAAGCTCGTCCGAGGTTACCACCTCAATTACCCCGACAAACCTGGACCTTACGTCCCGCCATAGTAGCTTCTTTTCTTTCAATCTTTTTTCTCTCACTCTGTATTTGCAGTTCCTCGCTATGGCCTTCAAGGGTTCAGGCCTAAGGGGGGGATACTGTCATATCCCGTACATTAGGCTCGCTTCCGAGCACTCCGAGCAAGTTCCGACTCGGTCTGTCACGCCCGAGATGGTATAGTACCCTCGGTCCGACAAGGTCTGAGACCTCAGAGCTACATGACACTTATATTACCTCCATCCATTCCAGTACCTTTCTCTATCTCCATTCGAACTTGTTCCGCTACTTAGTATTGTCTGTGGCAGTCCCGCAGCTCAGGAACGCTCTCGCCCCAAGTTGACTTCCGGGATAGCCTTCTGCCTCGGAGCACTGCAACCTCTTGAGGTTTCCGCAGTGTTCTTCCTTTGTATATAAACATAGTTTTACAACCTTGTACTTTAGTCTGATTATCAACTAAGATATTCTACCTCCTCTCTCTGAAGCCGACAAGTCCCCTTGTCGTCCCCTCGCAGGTTAGCTTGACGCTAGACCTTGCATCCTTCTTTGTCCGACTCCTTCTGATCATCAACCATTGTTCCCGATGACCTCCGATGTTCTTTGACGTCCCTGACTCTTCCAACCCCCAACCAATTTCAGGACACCCTGGACTTCTTGACAAGGGCGCACCACATACAGTGAAGCCAAGTCCCAAGTGTTAAGTACCTCCGAACCTTTCAGAGTACCCTCACAGTAGAAAGCATGGTCTTGACAACTACACTCTTACTATGCTTTCAGTACGTATTTTTGTACACTCTCACTACACTTTTAATATACTTTTTCGTACACTTTGTACCACACTATTTGGGACACTTGAACTACACTTACAGTACACCTTTTTGTACACTTTGTACAACACTATTTGGTACACTTGAACTACACTGCTAGTACACTTTTCTGTATACTTTGTTACTACACTTTTAGTACGCTTTTTTGTACACATTGTACTACACTATTTGGTACACTTTTAGTACACTTTTTGCTACACTTGCTACACTCTTACTACACTTTCATTTGGTACACTTTTACTACACTTTGAGTACACTTTTTTGTACATTTCTTTTGCTACTGTAGAACTATTGTACAACCAAATTTGCTACAGTAGACTATGTAGTAGTAGCAGTGCTGCTGGTATGGCTTGACAACATAGTCTACATCAGCAATAAAGTATGTCATGTAGCTACATTGTGCAACAGCCATTTACCTTTTTTGCATGTTATTAGAGAAAAATGTTACATAGTGTAGAAAACTATAGTGTACTATCATTTGTGGGGAGTTGCAAAATGCAAACACCATTTGCAACTACATAGACACCCATCCCCAATATAAAGATAAAAATGTATAGGGTTATAGAAAAATGTGTCACAAGCAAGATACAATGAAAAAAAGTACTAGAAACAGCAAGTTGAAGTTGCCAGAGCAATGCCGGTGCAGAAGGTGAGATCAATGGGGAGTTGCAAAATTTCTCATCCGCATGGGAGTCGAGTGTCACACCATGTCACAGCTGTACAGTAAATCAGTCTCCAACATGCCGCAGGTGTGATTTGCAGATTTTTCCCCGTTGCTCGCAACTCTGCTGTGCGCTGCCATGCAGCTGAAACATACTCTGCCAAGTCCACTCAGCAATGTCACACTTCATGCACAATGAGCATCAGGAGTTGCGCAGTCTCTCGGAGTGATTGAAATCACCTCAAAAACACAATGGGGAGTTGGGTGACAACGTAGAGTATTCCATAGAATTTCTTTGGATTTTTTTGGTCATGATTTCTGTGTTGCCCTGACGTTTATAGCTCGATATCCCTCACCATAAGGTGTTAATGAGATGCCGGGAGCTGAAGACACATTCTTTCATTCGAAAAAAATACATTGAGATTAATCTATCATATCTCATCTTAGATCCTCCAGCTTGGGCTGATAAGTGTGGTGTTGTGTGAGCTAGACCGAGTTTTGCAACTCCCCATCATTTTGCAACTCCCCACAAATGATAGTAGTCACTAGTCACTAAAGAAAGCTACAATACTCGACAACCAATGGTCATGCTTATGTAATCTACTAAGTGTCGAGCCCATACGAATTGAGTCAACACTGATTTCCAACACATAGTGATCTTGTCTGTAACCGCCAGAAAATCATCCCCGGACATTCCCGGACACACCCAACCATAGCCAGTTTTCACTGGGGGTCAACATCGAACAACGAGGTGCGGAGCCTCATCACAGGCTAGTAACACACGGTCCAGGGACAGCTCGATCGAACATCCTTGACATGAACGACACCAACTTTATAAAGCAGTTACTTATTACTGTAACTTGATACAAACAGTCCACCCTTCCAGAGAGGGACTCTGAAAAGACACCACATCTGAGAAATTGAAATTCCCGCACAAAGAACAAAAGGAGACAAAATAACCACAGTTTTTGCCCAAAAGGACACGAAAACGCGAGGCATATATGATAGCATATATAATCGAACCGGTTCTAAACCAGCGGTTTGCAATGGGTGGGGAGGAGGCATAGCGATAGGTATCGTATGAAGGGGCATTCTAAGCAACACGTCCATGAGCTAAAGGAAATATCAATTCTCGTCAAGGGTGTTTGCAACCAACGGAGGGAGGGGTCATCTATACCCCGAGATAGAAAAAAGGAGCAGCCCGGGAAGTGTACACTGCCCAGTTCAATTAACCAATAAACTCGACCGCGCGCTGTAATACGTCGCCTCCGAGGTCGACACGGTGGACATGCTGTCCTGACTCGGATTTCTCCCGTTCGTATCGTGCGTCTTCCGAAACACCGCAACGTGGCTCTTGACGAGCTTGCTGTCCGAGACGGCGCCCGCCGTCGGTGCGACCTCTTCACGATCATCCTCTGGGACGCTGACCTCGTCGAACCACCCATACACATGCCATCCAGACGCCCGCTTGCCACGACCACCAGCTAAATCCAACCCACCGACATGCGGCCCCAAGCTCGCAGGCGACGCAGGTCTATCCACAAGTAGCGGTATGCTCTCCTCTGGATCCTCCGGATCCAACAGACGAACGACCGAGGTGGGCGTGGACCACGTCGGAGATGGGCTTGGCGTAGGCAATTGCATGGCAGCCCGCGTCTCGGCCTCCTCGGCCCTTTCAGCGAGCGTGCACTCGCTGTCGTGGCCCTCGGCGGATTCCACGGTTGGGGTGCCGACGCGGACCTTGAGCGGCATGCAGAGCGTCCAATCTTCGCCCTGGACTTCCTCCAAACCATGCTCTGGTTTGAATTGGGGCGTCAGCAATGGCGATAGCAAAATCTTGTGCCCGGGTACGTCTGTACAGAATGGGAGTGACAAGGTCCAGTCTACTGGTGTTTTGGGATCCAAGCTCGATAGCATGGGGGCGGAATGACGCCGTTCACGAGGAACCAGCAGCTCAGAGCTCGGCACGGGTGTCATCGCAGGACCAAAGTCAGAGGAGAAGGCGGGATGGCTGACAGTGGCCGCGCTTGATCTGCGTCTGGGCTTGCGGGCTGTGCTGGCGTCTACGTTCACGTCCGCGTGGATCTGAACACGTTTCGTACCCAGTGAGGCGTTCGATTTGGATCTCGAACCAAGCAACAAAATGCTTTTTGTACGGCGAACTTGAATGTTGTCCGCGGCCTCGATGACGCCGATACTCGTCGGTCGTTTTAGTTCCTTGGATCGCCTTTTCTCCGCTTTCGATGGCGACGCAGGGGGTGGCGTTTTGCCGGTGAACGACTTGAGCGACTTTGTTGGCGATGCTGGCGGACTAGGGAGGACCGCGCGAACACTGTTGACCCAGCTCAGTCGCGAAGGTAATCGCAAACCACCTGGGGGCGAAGGTGGCAGTGCAGTGGCAGGGTTCGTCAGCGCTCCGGCAATCGCTGAACGCGGAGGTGATGATATTACTGAATGTGGACTCGTATTCATCGATATTTTGCTCAGGAGAGGCGGAAGAGGGGGTACAGGTGGTACAGCAGGTAGAGGACCCGTGGGCGGTGGTCGAGGCAGTGGTGGCGGAGTTAGTGACCGCGAGATAGCCCGTTTACGCTGCCGAGGGGAAAGACCCAAAGCAGGTGTGGACTCCAGATTCGATGGCGCCGCAGTGCCTGGAAACGCCGCAGAAAGGCGTGCATTGGGCGGCGTAGAAGGAGGCCCACGTGGCGAGGAGGTTCCTGAGTCTGACGGTCTCATCGTCGGAAACGTGGGAGATGAACCCCGCGCTACAGGGGACGTTGGGGATGATGTAGAGCACACAGAAAATGAAGATTCGGTCTCGGATGGAGCATGCGGTGCAACACCAACAGCAGGACGCAACGCGTAAACATCCGCGTTTCGTGATGGCACAACAAGTGAGAGACGCTGTGGGCGCCCTCGGTCGTCTTGGGTTTCGGCGGGGGTTAACATTGCCCGTGGACCAAATGTCGAAGCTCGGGGGGTAGGATCTTCATCAAAACTTTCGAGTTCACTATTAGCCACGGAGTGCGAGGTTTCGGTACCTTCGAAAGATACCCGAGGCAGGCTTCTTTGACTTGAAATCCCCGAGGCAGGTTCGACGGTGCTACCGTTGCTACTGGTAAGAACGCTAGTAGTAGACGAATTACCAAAAATTGCATCTAATGGGGTCGCAGCGGCATAATAACCCGTGTCATGTGTGGGGGCAATCGTGACGGGAGATGAGCCTGCAACTTTGAATACGTGACAGCTCTGAGTTGGTTCGTACGAGTCCCGCGAGGCCACTTGGAAAAGCCGCTCATGGGCAGGGACTAAAGAACCAAGGCTCGACGTTGAAGCTGCGGCCAGTGACGTAACTGAGTATGGGGACGTGGAGTCGTTGGCCTCCTGCTAAAATTGAGTAAACAAACAGGCAAACATGGGCAAGTGGACAGTGCGAACAGTGGGATTGTCCTCATCCTTAGTGGGACGGTTCTTTCGGGGAGACCGGGAGAATGGCCAGCCGATCACCCTGCGCGGTGTCTCGGAAAGGTCCTCGGGAGAACCCTGTGGAGAATCCTCGTGCTGTGCGGGCGTGGGTGTGGGGCGAGAAAAGATGCGCTGGAAAGAAGACGTTCGGGGATGGGTTTTTTCGGAAAAGACAGCGGTGTTATCAACGAGTGACTGTGAGGTGGAGGCGTTAACGATGTCAAGGGACTCGCTGACCAGATGGCTGAACTCCTTCATTGAGAGAGTAAGCTTTCTGGTCATGGAGGACGATGGAGGAAGAGAGGTGACAACGGGAGTACAAGAAGCCAAGGTCTGACAAGCGAGGCCAGGGTCGACTCGCTTTTCAAATCCCCAACCTGAACCAGAAGACGCCACACGATTTGTAGATCATGACCGCGACTGGGTTTGATCTCGACGACGTCTTTCTACTCACCGACGACGACGCTACTTACATACGTGTGTATGTATGTAGTCTGAAACATGGACGCGCTGAGCTGAGGCAGCCCGATAGGAGTTACTCGACGTCGGGAACGCGCCACGTTCTAAAAAAAACTTCACGGCTACGCGTCGCTTCCGAATGCTAAAAACACGCTCAATCAATTTTCTCCACAACACAATAAACAAAACACCAATCATGATGCATGATACTTTCATGGCAACGCTTATCACACCCGGAATCTCTCCAGACTCGATGGCAATTCAAACATACATTTTACAACTTACGAAAATTAACGGGGTAGTACACTAAAAAGAGGTCAAGCCGAAACCAACGGACCTAAACTTGCAACCGTACTTCCAGTAAAGTATCTGTTATACAATCGTGAACCTATTTCCATTGTTCACGTCAGTGCACACTCTTCGATGAAGCAGATTGTCACGCACACTTCGCTTCTCCAATCCTTACCAGTGACTGCCTTTTCCTCGCTCTCCGACATACGACTGACCCACCCCGAAGGATGCCCAGTATCAATCACAGATGAACGCTTGCTCGAGACGAGTTTGAACTGCGACTTGCTCTCTGATGACCGAATGCTGTGTTCCTCCTTATGGCGTTTAAATAACTCAAGGAGAAGTGGATGAGGCCCAGCAACGCTGACAGCCGGCGACGCTCACCTCTTGCAACACCTGTGTCCGATTCGTCTCATCGCTCGATGTCGCCTCTTCCATACGATCTCTGACCGAGACCAACTGACCGTCGACATATTCCATTCCAGTCCTTATGGCGTCAGCAAGCGCTTTCTTGATCTGCCGCTTGACCAGGCCGGTCGCAAGGGGTTTCAATGTCTTGTACAACAAATCGTGCTTCGAGTCACGTATACTGAACTTGAGCGAACCGACTTTGACGTGTACATCCTTGACCTTGAAAACAGAACTTCGATCTTTGCCTGCTGAGACGAAGTGGACAACAGCTGTAAGACCAGATCCTCCGATGACGACATCCGCCATTCCCGAATCCATCACCTTCGGGAAGCCCGTCTTCTTACGGAAGAAGAAGGCAACGTCGCGCATGTCCGCCTGCATCTGAGCGAATGTGAACGTGAATTCGTGATGATGCTCGTCGGATATACTGCTGTACGGGCTGAACTTGAGATAGTTGTGGGCGACGAGAGTGGCAATGTTCGGGAAAAGATTGCGACCTTGGAGGCTAAGATTCTCGAGAACGAGGTCCAACGCATCATCGGAATACTCGATACGCGGAATTGGAAGGTATCCAACCTAATTCCTCCTTTGAGAAAGTGTATGTTTAGATGTCCAGTCAATATGCATACCTTGTCCACCAGCGTCGGCACTATCACACTACGGATATCCGACCACAATCCTGACTTGAACTTAAGACTTCCTTCGTTATCGAAGAGCAAGTCCCGTGTCAACCGTGCCCAGTCCTCCCCAAACCGCTTGTTGAGTGGATCGTGGCCCATGGCGGAAAACCAATCGCCAATGGAGTTGAATGCATTGTCAAAGTGTGTCCGGTACTTCTCATCCCAGAATTTCCTGCCAGACTCGCGGATTTCTTTGCCCTCATGACTGCAGTCGTCCTCAAGGACGTAGCCGGCCTGCAACAATAACTGCAAAGCGTCATTGAAGGGCAAGAACAAATCTTAAATCAATACATACTTTGCGAATGAAAGCATTCAAGCGCTTAAACCATGCACGAAACTCCTCATCTCGACGGGCATCGTCATTAAGAGCACTGATGGAATCGAAGATAAGGTGCATGCTCTGTCCATTAGCGAAGCGCTCGAGAAGTTGTCGCAGTTCTGTAACTGCTTGTCGAAGAACGGGGTCCTGAAAGTGAGTCAGCAGACGAAGTCCACGCGAATTGAAGGAGCCCCCAGACATTGATAATGTTACCTGCACTCTCTTTCCCTTTCTCGCCCGCACCCTGGCCGAGTTCCACATACTCCTCGGTAACAGACAGAAGCCATTTGATCGCGTCCTGGTAGTCATCATGCTTTTGACATTCCACTATGACCTTCTTGCCGCGATAGATAAACTGGTCCCGTCGCCCGGCGGGGAAGTACTCATCCGTCAGGAAGTGTTTCCCTTCCTGAAAGTGTTCTGCAGCCCGGGTTTTCTGATCTCGAGGTAATCGTTCTGTGAATATATCCTCAAGGTGACGTCAAACAACCGGAAAAATCAAGCGATGCGAAGCAATCGACCAACTTTAACACCCCCCAACCGTTCCCTGAAGCTACGTTTCTTCCCCTCAGCTTCCTCTGAAGAGCTTTCTGATGACGCTCCAGCAGCGTCGCTATACGACACGTGAAACTCGGAAATGCGGGGAATCGGTCAACTTACTGTTGCACCTGTGCCCGCTCCGTGACCTCTTCACTCGTGTCTTGAGCAAGTTGCTGTCCTTCGCCGATAGCTTGCCCTCCAGTTGCCTCTTCACCCTGTCTTGTCTTGATCACGGGTTCGTCGGCGTGGGGTTGCTGCTCAACACGAACATCGGCGTGCGGTATGTCCACGTCAAGTACCGGCGTTTCTCCGGCACCAGTTTTTCGTCCACCCTTAGTGACAAACTCGCCTCCTGAAGCAGGGTCATCCACGCGGGAAAGTGCCTCTTTATCTGGCCGAAGAGCCTCAGCCGCCTTTGATGCGCCTCTGGCCAGAATGTCACGCCCCATTACAGAAAAGTCTGACAGAAGTTTCCGAACTTCGGAGTTCGTGAGTATGAGCGAAAGCAGGGTACGAAGATGTCGCACAGCTTTAAGTTAAAGTGGGTGAGACACGAAAGCTCGAGAACGACACGTGTATGCGCGCACCTATGCGACTGTCTTCAGTCAACTTGCTACGATCGACTTCGGGGCCTTCACCAGGGGCCGCTTTGGTGCTCTCTACATCTATATCACGGGTGTGCCAGACGAAGTTCTGAAAGAGTTCATCGGCATTCTTCTGCTTCACGATGAGGCGTGCCGTTTCGATTATATCGCGGGAATCTTGGATAAGCGTCTTTCCATCGGGCGACAGCTTGTCGACGTCAACGGGTTCAGCATCTCGGAGATACGACAACGCCTTTTCGATTTGGACGTTATCAGGCATGCGACCTTGCCTGAAAGCCTGGATGACTCCATATAATTTGATCTTGACACGCTATTAGTAGGTTTCTGGTGAGATCTATCTAGAACGTACTTACCTTCCTGTCAACATCGGCGGCCTGCACGCCTTTGTCTGTTGGCGCGGTAACGGAGCCCGCCTGGGGGTGCTCTGAGATATCTTGTGATGTCGGAGGCAAAGACATTCGTGCGTCGTGCGGATGGAGGCAAGGAAGGAGAAAGTGTTAAAGAGATGCGAGTATGGTTTGGCTTATATACCTCCTATCGGCGAGACGACGTCATCGAATGAAGTCACAGCGGAGAGCACTTGCCTTTTAAGGAATAGGAATACCCGGATCCGGAAGGGCTGACGTCGTTTACACCACAAAGATGCTCCATGTTTGCCTTCAAAGGGCAGCTAAATATCGCCCTTCAAACTGCGGTCCTGATCAAAAGTTGCATGCTGCAAATTGATGCCGCGGCGCGCTTGACTCATCGGTCTGTCCTGTGCGAAGTGCAGTAGACTTGCGCGGTTTCAATTACCCACCGCAAGTCGGCTGGGGTGCACACCGACCCGTGACGGCGTCCGCGGGTAACTACATTCAACGGACTAGTAAGGACGCCTGATTGATGTTCAGTGCCGCTGGACAGATGACTCGGAGTGCAGTACTCGAGGTCACGAACGGAAACACGACTAGGTGTCCGAGCACGGCGTTGTAGAGAGCCAAATCAAGAAACGTCGAAACAGGGGGACTTCCCTCTGGCAGGAAAAAGACCCGCCCGCGACTGCCCGGACCATAACTGAAACCAGAGACTTAAGACGGTCGCAGAGGACCAAAAAGATTGGCGAGAAGTACTATCCAGCAACAGGGGGCGGATGCGCGAACGGCACCAAAATCGAAGGAACACACAGGGAAATGCATAGTAAAGCGAAGCTAGGCAACCGCCGACTCTTGAGTGTGAGGGGATTACCTTAGGTTATGCTGGGATTGAAAATTTTCACGATCTATCCATCACTACTGGAATCTAAGTCCGTACGGCGTACGCCCTAGTAAGTCGCCCCTCACACGAACAACGACAGTGACCCGACCATTCTGATCGGGTACGTAATTTCGTCGCAGTTGACTTATCCTTCTGCAGTGCACACTTGTCCCGTTCTCGCTATCCTTGCCAGTCAATTCAATTGATGAGAATATCTGATTTAAGCGGTTACCCGAACAGGTTGTGTGAGACCAGGATCTCCGGGGTCCGGCATTGTGGATGAAACGTTCGTCTAGCAGCCTTGGGATTGGATGTCGGACCGCGAGATATTATAACTCA
This sequence comes from Xerocomellus amylosporus, assembly GCA_038090735.1. NCBI lineage: Eukaryota > Fungi > Basidiomycota > Agaricomycetes > Boletales > Boletaceae > Xerocomellus > Xerocomellus amylosporus. The sequence continues at coordinate 27,096 of JBBPNE010000190.1, read as the reverse complement.
AAGTTCCAGCGTTGCCACGCGTGTGAGGAACAGCATTCGTTAATGTTCCCGGGGAATTCTGCTGTTTCCTTTTCCAATATAATATAATACTGACGGGACTGATCCAGATCAGCACGGTCCGCATCTCAGCGCTTCCCCTACATCTCTTTCGCTCTCCTGCGCAATCGCGCCAGTGATGTTTGCTGATCACGTCAGCTTCAATGGTGACACTCGTGTCGAGGTACTTATTGATATAAGATTTCGACGGTTCGTGTCGTTGTATTAATGCTAAAGATAGGTCATTACCGTCCTAGCGAATTGCGGGCGAGACACTGACAGGGCCAGGCGAGCTCTGGTGACGTGGATTCGACACAAACAATCCAAAGGTCGTACCACCGAACACATCTTGGCCAAACTCCGAAATCTCGAATCAAAGGCTCGTCCCTATTTGTTTAGTTTGAACCAAGATCACAGTTGACGTCCTCGAAGTTCATCACGGATACCACCTTGCACAGTGCTTTCCGCGATGCCAGAGCCGAGACATTTCTACCTCGGCCTCCCGATCTTCCACTCCCTTCGTTCGTCCTGAGAGAGCCAGAGGGACAGACTCCCGAATCAGTGCTTTCCATTATCACACCTAGCAATACACGGCGGGGCTCGATTTCTTCCTCGTCAGTCGAGCTTCCCGCGAATTTAACACAGCAGACCCGTCCACCAACATCTCCTTTGCGCCTTTCGCGGGACTCCTCACAAATGTCGGAAACCTTCCCTGGGAAATCCAACACAGCTCAACGGATATCACTTCCTCAAGGTATTCCACGCGTCCCACAGTCTCATTCACGGCGAATTCAAATCCCTCGCGACCGGTCATTACAACCAGCCCCCAACTCACCAATCATGTCTTCCCCGGAAGAGTCAGAACTTCATTTCAGATATCGCTACATGTCTCACCCAGTGGGAACATCCTATCAATCCAATTGCCTAGTAACTCCAGTTTCGGCCAATCCTCCAGAATTTCGAATGTCACCAATCTCCTCTCATAACCAAAATTTGGATCATCGTAGACGTTTGGCCCATAACCCCGTTTCTCTGCCGATAGAAATCTCCCGTTTTCTGTCTCAACGAAGCATCCCTAACTCTCTATCGACTTCTTCCTCAGACGAGTCAGAATTTTATCCTAGGAGACATCGTGCTATGTCTCAGCCAATAGGACCCATGTCACTAGGTCGCCACCGAGTAACGTCACCAAGGACCAGTCCTCCGGATGTACCCTTACCATCCATCCCCTCTGATGACCAAGGTGTAGATTCGGATAGCGGCAAGTCTAAGCAAAGCCTACCAGCTGAGCAGCCTTCAACACCTCTGCGATTCCGTACTTTTAATTCATCCACTCCTGTACGCCCACGGCCGATTCAGCCCATCCCCAGTCCTGTTCCAGATTCGGATGAGTCTGGGCCCACCGACACGATCAGTGGATACTCGTTACAAACTTGGCAGGCATCGAACGGAGATCTTCCATCGGATATCATTGACCGACAGGACAGCCCGGTATACGTGTTCCAAGACGATCACGCTAGCTTAACTGGTATTCGCCTTTCCCTTCATATGTTGATCAACTGATGTTTATTCTCCTCCTGACATGCCAACCATTGGAGATTCACTCGATAGAGTTGTGACTGAATGCGGGGGCTCTCCCGAGCTTCGACTCGTAGTCTCCAAATGCGTCGAGTTTCACCGCGGGTATGAGCCACCGTATTGGCAACCCCGCCTCCAGGCTTGTGGGCTAGATGCAGAAACAGCCAAACACTTGGTAGATGAGATGTGCCAGCAGGTAGACTGGGCTGCATCATTCCGGAAATCAACTTGATATCGATAGCCATGTGTTTTCAACGATCAGTTCTTTTTCTCAGGATTCTGTGTCTGAATGTTACTCGTAGCATTAGCCTTTTGCACATACTTTAGCCAAGGAACTACTGTCGATAACCAGGACTCGTTGACTTGCTTAGTTGTATATAGTACAGGCGCTGCTCTTGTTTTACTAATACTTGCGTGGTTTTCACTACCAGCTCATCGCTGCCGTCGCTATTGCACACTACTTAAACCATTTCCTCAGGGATTCCTCACTCGCGGGTCGCACGTTGCTTCGGTCAAAGTAAGCTGACCGCCCCTTGAACTTTCGAACGTGGGTGCAAGTTTTATAGTTCAATCTGTCCAATTATGTCTTGCGCAGTGCATTGCCTTTCTTCGGTTCTGAATCACCGACCGTCTTTCTCCCACACAAGACCCCAAGACCAGACCACAGAAGAGGGAGGGAAAAATGGGACAACCCTTGTTTGCCCTTTAACACGATGCTTGTGTGCCATCCTCAGCATGATCATTCCCAGGCTCGGCGGACCCGAAGGTTGCCTGTTCAGTCATCCACATCCCGTCTCTCCTCCCCCATGCTTGTCAGGGTGACTGCCAGTGGTTCGCTGCATCAGGCATGATTGGGTACGTCAGCGTTCATTCAACTTGAAGGACGAAATCTTTGTATCCGGTCCCCACGGATTTTGACCCTAGGTTCTAATTCTAAACGTCTCCAGTACCTCGGACCCGCCTTTCTTTTCCATGTGGCCCCTGGTGAATGCGTGGTCGAGCGTAGGACTTTGTTGAGAACCTGGTAACCATTGACCAGTCCCCGACCACCTACCTCAGACAAGTACGTCGTACGTGTTATCCACCTATGTACGGCTCCTTTTCGCCAGCGCCATCAACTTTCCCCGATAGGCTGTGTCAATTCTAACTCGGGCGCTACCGAATTACAACTCCAGAGCCCAGAAGGATCCAAGTTACTAGGCGTAACGATGAGGCCAAAGTTCTCATTTCTGCTAGTTGTGATGCGGCAATAAGTAGTGACTCTTGAGTGAGTAAGGCTTTACGAACTTATCGGCGTATCGGCGCCGCGAATTGTCACGGGCGTCGCGATGATCACCCCTCGATCCTTCTGGTCGGTGTGAGGATGCCAAGATCAGCGTTACTGACTGGATACCATCTACGCTGGGGACCCCAGTCCATGTGCCAGGCATACCAAGCCCTCTACTTGTATATTGTTTTCTCTATATGTCGACTCGACTTACCACAGCGTCCGATCGAACGTGCCCACAAGGTGGGGACGCCACCACAGCCCCACAGCCCCACATATCGATTGCACGATCGTCTTCGGTCACCGGTGTGGAACGTTCGAGGCACACGCAGCAGGGCTGAACTCCGAGCAACTGAACTTTGTGTGGTACATTCCCACCATACGATCCTTCAAGCATCTAGATCGACCCCATCACTGCCGGTTGCGATGGTTGTCTAATTGGGGCCGGTGCGTCTAAATGGCCACTAGCTCTTCGACGTTCGGATTTAGTCTGATGAGGTTATTAGACGGAGGATATATGAGGCAGTGTCGTGCTATTCGCGGTCTTTATGAGGTCGCAGCTGCGATTATCGGGTCGAGACCCTCGTGTGGGAAGAGATGTGACCCATGAGAGCCGGATCGTACATATGCCTCAACGCCTCAAGTCCATCGTGAGGATAGCACCTCCACTTAGTTACTAGTGGGTTTCACGAGGCTAATTCCAATGAATTGTAATGCGACCCGCAGGACTCGAGACTCTGTAAACGTGTTCCCGCGCTTTATCAACGAGCGATAATTGCCTACTATATGTGGGTCCCACCCTGGGGAATATAACGAATTGCGGAGCCTAAACTTGGAAACGCGCCATTTCTAATCTTCGCAGTCATCCAGTTTACGTTTCTTTCTCTGTGAGTGACCGGGGTCAGTCGGCGTTAGAAGAGGCTGGCTTGTGCGCGTGCTCCGAGATGTCGAAGGTTCATTGTCGCGAATGCCAATACCATTATTAGCAACATGCGGCCGTGCCCTGGAGGTCGTGCCCACCGCGCTCCTGAGCCGATAGACTAGAGTTGGAGGCGCCACAGGCGGGTTGACTGCAGCAGAAGCTTCTGCAATGTTCGCGTCCACCGGATGCGCCTTTGGCAGTGCTTTAGTATTGTCAGGTGTAGCTCCAGGAGTCTCCGCACTCGGAGTCAGCGATGTTCTACTACGTTCGCGACCGCGACCACGACCACGCCCATTGCGAGGACCTCGAGGTCGGGCACCCCCAGAACGTGAAGCCCCACGCCCACTATTCATAGTCTCTGACTCATTCGCTGGCGGGTTCATCTGGGACGTCGAACTATTGGTGTTACTCGAGGCCGACCCGGAACCGCTCGCGGCGGGGACCGTCGAAGCCGGCAAATTCAGCAGAGGGAGTATGATCTTCAGGCGAGGGGGTGGGTCGACGGTGAGGTTTGGTCCTGAGGAGGCGGAAACCTTCGGACTGTCTGCTGAGGCGCGGGCACTGGACTCCGACTTGGAACTATCAGCTAACTGCGAGGATCTAGTTCCGGCTGTTGATGGTGAACCAGGCAAGATCGGAGTTAGACCAAGACTTGATGGCCGTATGGGACGATGTTTCGTGTGGTCGGAAGTCGTTTTGGGCGGAGCAGGCGTCGCCGCATGGGGTTCAGGCTGCGAGGGCACGGGTGTTCCCTGGACCGTACGCTGAGATGAGAGTTGTGCGGGATTCTTCTTTTGACGCGCAGGCTGAACAGAACCTTTCGGAGCTTGTTTGTCTTTGACTTGGGAGGTATTTCCCCCCTTGTTTCGTGTCCCGCTTGCATTTGCCTGTGCTTGCTTGGAAGCCGCTTGCGCGCGCTCCGTAGGCTTCACTTGACGGCCAGAGTTTGTCGTCACTGGCTCCGAGGTGGGTCGCACCTCCACAGCACGGATCGGAAGGGCTTCGGTAATGTGTCAGTCTACAATGCAAGTATGAGAGCCTGCCGCCCACGTTCTCTGATTTGTGAGCTTGTCTCAACATGAAAAGGCAGATCCTGGCTCATCTTGAAGTCTGTTTAAATCATGAGTGAACTCGACCTTCCCGAGATCACAGCCAAAGGCTAACCAAAACCGAATGCGAAATCCTCGATACCGAGGCTGCTGCTGCCGCGAAGGCGCATTTTCTCAAGAGCAAACTGGACCAACCGGTCGATCAGCTGGACTTGACCTTCGTAGAAATTGTTCATTACTATCGTCAATAACTAGGTAGGAAGATCTGATGATTCAGTGGTGCAGCGATGAATGACATGAAACATACGGCTGGAATGTCACCGTCCAAGGTTTGTGTACCATGTCGAGATCGAAAATACTCTTTCGCCCAGCGGTCGATATCCACAAAGTTTTCAATAAGTTGAGGACCGAGTTGCCGAGAACGGTTAGTACAGCCTCCTGGATCCCGATTGACGAGCAGCTGGATTGCACCCAGAATGAACTGGGGTGGTTCATCAATCTAAGATACGTCAGACAAGGTATGCGTAAGAGGTCCACAACAAACGTACGGACACCACGAGCCTGCGTCCCAGCGGCAACGACGTTTGACGGTCCGCGTAATCTTGCAAAATCGGTTTGGCATGCATAACCCAGTCTTCAACAGGCTACAACAATGCGAGTTCGAATCAGTCCCACCAATCGAAGACACCAAAAAACTCACATTGTCAACGCTGTCAAAGTGGAGCTGGGGGCTCGGAGATCTGACCCGGCGACTGCTATGCATGATATCACCATCCGTTCGAGCTTTCCACTTGCCTTTCTGCGCTGCAGAATATCGTGGCCCAACCCCCGAACCACTCAATTCTTCGTCCACCTCGGGAGATCCACCTTCTCGGTGCAATAAAGATCGAGAGGGAGAGACGTTGGCGATTCCTTGCAACAAAGCGGGGACGATGGTAGACGGAATCCTCTGCATATACTTGTTCACCCTGACTTCGTGCCACGGAAACTCGTTCTGGAGAGTGATAGAAGACGCGTTATCAAACATGCCACCATCGTGAAACCCGCCTAGCATCGTCGTTCCAGAGGCTTCGGACGGCTGATGGGATGTAGATGATCTGGTGGCAGGCCATGTTAACGTGTAATTTCGATCCGGGGTAGACCTGAATTCTGAGGCAGTATCGTGCTCGTGGATGCTCGACGACTTTGGCGTATTCGAGTTGGAATCATGGCGACTGCTGTGTTTTGCTCTGCTTGCCGACTGGCCAATATTGAGAGAAGACGACATGGTGTGGAATCAAGATGAGTGTTTGTGGAGTAAGCACACATCTGTTCAAGAGTGATATATGTCAAGCAGTGGCTCCACCAAACTTGAAAGCACAAAGCTGCTGTGTCAGGGTGACCGGTTGAACAATTGCTTTGTTCATGCAAACCCCAATTTGGAGGCTTTTATCCCCAGATGCATGTCGGGCAACGGGTAATGTTCTGGACTCGGAGACAGCCTGATGTGACTTTTGCTAGCATCGTTGCGTCAACGTTGGAGTTGTTGGGTGAAAAACTTTGAAGTTCGAACGTCAGTGAGGTTCCCACGACATTTGTCGACGGCCAATATTATTCAATTCATTGCAATATTATCAAAAAGAAAAACTGGCACGGTTTCCGTTCTCGAAACCGTGACTACGAACGGTTTGCACTAGCACTATCTTCCAGAAGCTTCAGCTTAGGAATATCACCTTGCCCTTTACCCCTCCTATATTTCTTGACCTGGCGCATGCTGACCCCCCTTGAACGCTTCTACCTCTCGACTATCCAGATACTTGACGACATCATCCGCCTGCCATTTCTTGAAGCTGAACCCTACCCCTTCATGGGAGCTTTGTCGTTGGCTTGACCCTTCTGATACTTGATCTGGATGAAATCCGAGTCGACGGTGTCTGGGTCGGGAACCAAAGAGACCAGAGCGTTGACAGTCGCTTTGATTTGGATCCATCTGAACGTCCAAGACTGAATGCAGTGTTATTGTCAGTCACGGAGACGGTCTGAAACCCGGGTACGTACCTGCTCGTTCTTGAACTGAACGAGGTCTCGGTCGTTCCTGCCGATATGGTGTACGAGGCGCTGACGAGCAGGGGAAAGCTTGATGCTTTTGGAGGAATTCGGGTAGTCGGCAGTGGAAGAGGTCTGGCGAGGCTCAAATCTGAGATCTCTCACCTGGGATGGAAGCCATGTGGTCAATAGAGCGGCAGATTGGCGAACGGTGAAAGAATTTGGATGGCTGATCTGGAAGACATGTCTGTCATAAGTTTTTACGCCGCGGACGTTGACTCTGACTATGACACTCGTGCAACCTCTTTTAGACGGGCTGGTCACCAGACCAACTAGTGGATAGAGCTGTCGAACCACGACACTTGCCTAATCTGGATTCGTGAGAATGTTCTCGCCGCATTGTCGTCCCGGGAAAATACGTGGGAAAATAAGACTCTTTTCAATGTCAAGTGCTTTGGCTTAGTATTTCCTTACGCGCCTACCACAACGTGTAATTCTACAGGAACGCTTGTCCGTCGAGGGCTCGTATTGCGGCCGCTCTTTGTTCCGAGTGCCCTGGATCACATAAACAGTATGTACTCAACCCAACATCATGTCTAGTTCACTGACTGATGATACGAATAAGTAAGTGATGTACCCCCCACGAAACCACCATTGACTCTGTAGACGGCAGAGCTGATGTTATCTGTAATTACCCTGTGATATGTTGCTGCGCGCGGGTGCTTTTACTTATGTGCAGTACGATCAAATGTTGCACAGCCTCGTCGGTGAGTTGGTCACTCCTGACAAGATCTCTAGAGTGGCCCTGTGTAACCAAACTCACCGAAGCTTATCAACATTCAGAAAGCTCTTTGTGTTCCTTCAGACCTGGTTCCGGTTCTAACGTACTTGTTCGCCCTTCAACGTCGCAACGGCGGCGGTCATCACCCGAGGCAGTCCTTGGCGACGCGCACTGGCACCCGCCGCATCGCCATCATCAAACGGTTCCTTCGCGATTCGGCGCTCGTTTCCACATCAAGTAGATGTGGTACAGCTCTCAAGGGAGACCGTCTTTTAAGTGCGGGAAACCGTTATCATACCTTGAACCCCCCCGTTCAGTCTCCATCTACCCGCTCAGTCCCTCTTTCCCATAATAATTCTATCAGGTGCGGGCCACCCTTTCCGACAAAGTACTTCACCATGTTCGGAACTCGCATCTCTTTTCCATTTTCCCGCATATTCCGCCTTCGGAGACGTCGCACAGTCAAGGAAAATGCCAGTTCTGCAAACGTGTCACGAATGTCCTGTTCTGGACGGCCACCTCCATACAAGTTGCGCCGTCCCGTCTCATCCCAACTCGAACCGATCGACACAACCCCCACCCCATCCACCCGCCGACCACGTTCCTTTTTCATCTCCTCCGGCCTGAGTCCTATCGCCCAGTCGCCACTCACGACATCCCCCAACGTAACCCCCGTCCCAGACATACCTCCCACCATCCTCATCATCGGAAAAGACCCACCGCAATCACCCGCACCCCCACCTCCGGGTAATGTCGGACCACAGGCTCAGGTGGACGGCGGATTGCTCCTCGAGTCTCCGCCGGCGCCAAATTCACGCCGCGTCTCCTTCCAATTGCCCGTCACAGACACGGAAGACCGCCCAGAATCCCCACTCTCCATGTGCTCCACGCTCGTCACTGAGATGGGGGCACAGGCGGAGGCAGAGATCGCGCCGGAAGTGCCCCCGGAACAACCTCCCGCTCCCGAAGCACTTGATTTGGGTTCCGTCGGGGTTCCGTCCGCCGAAGCGATCGCTGGCTCGGGAAGGGTCCGTCCCATATCACTCTTTAGCCCGCAGCCTGTGCGAGCGGACGTGAGCCGGTTCTCCTTGCCTGTCACGCCTGCTGCCCCGACTACGGCGGCCGGCACGGACGCGAGGGATGGCAGGAGAGAGAGCAAGCGAAAATCATTCATGCTTCCAATATCTGGTCCAGGCTCCACCAAGGAGAAGAGAACCACTAGATGGAGTAAGGAGTTGAATAAGCCCGAAACGCAGGAGGTACTGAGAGTGTTGAGAGGACTTTAGATTACAAATGCGAGGAACGGAATTGACCAGTGCGCATTGTTCGTGAGCTGATCCAGGAACTTGAAGTAGCCACGTTTTGATTAGCTCACGACTTACATTCAGTTATCTTCTATGCATTCCTTTCCACTTGTACCTCACTGGATATCGTAAAATACTTTGTGTATTGAATGCTGTAGATTGTGTCAACAACATTTCACTTGTGCCAATGAATCATAAGTGCATATGGGATGCAGGGCGTAAGCTGAAGGTAATACATTTCACCAGTGGGACATTCCAAACTAACAATCGACGTAGGATCCATTCGCCACACGCCAATCAAAACGTATCCAGACGTTTTGGCGTGTGAGCTGAAGAGGCCACCTGTCCATGCGTTCATCACTGGGCATAACGACTTGCGTTCCGTATTCTTTCTCCAAAATGCCAGAACACCCAGGGTCTAAAACGCAGGGGAATAAATCGAGGGCATCATCCAAGAGAAGGACAAACTCACGCAGGACAACCGACGACAATGGCTACCACGGCGAGTACTGTGTCCCCTTTGCCAAATCCTAGCGTAGAGTACATTGCAGGAGCAAACAGAGGAAATCCGCAGCCGGTCAGTGAACGCAAACAAGTTACAGCCGCCAGCGCTGTACCAACACAGGCAAGTAAGTAGCAGAATACCGATGTATTACGCAAAGAACGCACCAGACGCAGCGTAGAGGGTAAAGGCATCGACGATATACGTCTGAATACACTGAAAGTTAAGAGTGACACCCGCACCAATGAGCGCGATGCCCTGTTTGCATTTCGCGCCAAACTTGAGTCGAATGAATAATTTGGGGACTATGAGAACTCACGATGTCCGGCGCTATCCAATGCATGTGTGTCTGAACGGTCCATCCCGCAATGAGCAACCCTACAGGAAGTACCAACGTGCCGACAAGCATGGCGGCTGTTACTAGATGTATGAGCATTTGCTAAACCAGCAAGAACAGGAAAAAACACGAACGTAGTCTAAACTCGGGTTTCCCAACACCTCCATTTTTACTCTTCAGATACACATAGATCTTGTCCAATGTTCTCGCATTTAATTGCGAGGCTACCGTTAAGCCAACCCCAAGAGCGATGTAATGTAGGCCAGCTATGCCAACAGGTTGTTGGTAAACTCCCTCAAAGATGGAGGGTATAGTCGTCAAAAAAACTACGACACGTTAGGATGCGCTACAGAACGAGCGCCCTCCAATCACTCACGGTACAACGTTCCAAAGAGGTATGCCATATATACACCAAGCAACAGGATGATGGGTTCCTGGGCGAAGAGTGCAAATGGCCGCACCAATGCTTTAATCATGATCGCTTGCCAGCTAGAAGTCATCAGTCGGGAGATTATGATCCCTCGATCTATCATACTCACGAGCGATCTTGTTTCCCATCAAAGATTGTTCGCACTTCCCTGTGAGGGGCTTTCTCCACGTCCATCGACTTCCTTATCTTCTCTGCCTTCCTCTGCAAGAGTAATGGGGCATAAGCTAAGAAAAACGTCATAAGCAGTACACAGCGGAACCACCGACTACGCGAACTGACTTTCTTGAAGGTAGAGCAAACCTAATGCCTGGATGGCCGCATCTACGATGCTCGTTGACCAGAACTGTAACAACACGTAACACGTAATTGGACCGAGTCACGTCTTGAAAGGAGTAGACATACCACCCATCTCCAAGTTGAACGCTCTGCAATCCTACAGACATAATCAGACAGCTGGTGTGATGAAGATGGGCGGCAACTGACCAGGCCCCCGAGACGGGACCAACTACAGGACCAAGTATTGGTGCTAGGGTATACACAGCGACAGCCTGGCCACGCTCTTCTGCACGCCAACAATCGCCGAGGAGACCACCACCGATCTGGAGTCACAAGCTCAATCGAATAGAGTGCTACTCAACGTGCATTGCATACCGCGAGAGGTGCACTACTTCCTAGTCCGGAGAGAAAGCGAAATACAAGCAACTGTGATTCATTTTGTGCACTGCCACATGCGAGATTCCATACTAGATAAAAGTGAGCCCGGGAATAGGTGAGCGACGTCATAACTACACACCGAGGTACGATAGGTTTGCCAGCTGGAGCACTCGGGACCGTCCATAAATTTCGCTCAAAGGGCCGAGGAATAGAGGACCAATGGCTACCCGTTCCGAGTCAAACTTGGATCCGAGACGTAAACAAAAGTTGACTCGCCATAGGCAAGCACAAAGATCGACGTGGTAGATGCGATGACTACACTGCTATGGATTCCAAATTGGGCAGCCAGTTGACTGGTGGCAGGAGCGACCATAGAAGAGGAGACGGAAGTAATGAAAGTAAACCCCGAAACAATGGCAGTCGCAGCCCACTTTTGCTTGAGGCTCCAACTTCGAAAAATGCATGACGACCGATAGATGCGAAAGCGCTATCGAGCTTACTTTTTTGGATTCTTGGGATCGTCCGGACCGTCCCAATCGACCACAAGGACGCTGGTGCCTTCCTCACCCGGTCCGCCACTTGGACCGACAGGCGTAGAAGTATCTTGTACTACCAGACACGATATGTCCGGCGGGTGATTTTCTTGGAGTGTCGTGCTTGGGAAGATACCGTGTTCTTTCGACGTGTTCGCCGAACTCAGGCGGCTGTTGTTCATCGTATCCACGAAATGGTACGTCTAGGAGGAACGAAGGATGGCGAATTGAACCCGGTACCACCCATAAGTAGTGCCTCCGACGTGCGACGACCATAAGTAGGTGCTTCGGTCTTCTGATGCGGCGTGACTGTGGACACCACATCGCGGCACAGATCGATACTAGGGACTCCGTAACCTTTCCGAGTCACCGCGGGTTTAAGTTGACGGTATTTGACGGCGTCTGAATTACATACCAAAAATTGTCGCGCGCCGTTGGCTTCCACAGGTCCACCAGGCTAATCTTCAAAATTTCTCTAAAGGCACTGTATCGAGTTGCGACGGCACCACGAAGTCCATTTACTACAGTCTATCTATCTAGCGAAGGTCGCTTCCCCGAGTCTACTTACTGCAGTGTATGAACAATCTGCTCCAATCTATCGAGTATATGAAGTGCACAATTTCAGTCACCTTCATTTCTTCGAAAGAAAGGTGGCCAAGTCCGACATTGAATCCTGAGTCGCAATGCCCTTGGATTTCCTGTGAGAAAGCAAGACACCCCAGCTACAGTTCCACGCTTTTGTTCATGATGATAGCCGAAGGTTTACCGCGTCCGGAAGCGCCATGATTCAACCTGAGTTCATGGTACGGTGAGGGGACGACGACCAAGAAAGCTTGTTTTAACTCTGAAAGCGAGGAACTTTTGCTCGTCGACTCTCAAGGCATCGCCCGTGTGTTCTCACTCACCACTATGCAATTCCGGTGGTACCTTCGATGAATCAGATTCTTGTTATAACCTCGACGAATTCTTAGGACGGCTTTTTTGGATCTCCATCACGTCCCGATAAACGTTCATTCTTCTCCAGGTGGCTTATGCATCTTGGTCGTCACCTCGGATGGTGCTTCCACTACTGTAGTATAGTATAAATGTGAAGCTGGACCTGTCGGCCGCTTGATTGACTCTCGCGGAACAATAGAACACTCTCGCAATGCTCCTTGGCAAGGACGTACAACTCATGATGCTCGGTGCTGGCAGAGAGATCGGGCCACTCCACCTTCTGCATACACTTGATGTGTTCGGGGTACCATGTGCATGTGGGGCATATGGATGCAGTCAAGCTCAGGAGCTTTGCTTCACGAGAACCGAACCTCGTGATCGACCAGCAACTGGCTCCCCGGAGTATCAGAGACAACGCTTACCTGGCTTACCTGTAAGGGGATCAGTGCTACACCCGCTAGCGAGAGCCTGCGGGTAAGCGCAGTACAGCTTATTTGTCAAACTGACGTTTCCTGTGAGGCAGCCCAGATCAGTATCGACTCTATAGGTCTGGTAAGTGATCCGCCAAAGGGCAGGACCACATATGGCGATCTCGACGCGGACACGATGGCTGCTCATCTGGAAGGAAATGTCACCATTGGGGACGAGGACAGGGGGTGAGTCCATCAGTAATCGGGGGCGGCTGAGGGACCGGTATAGTCGAGGCCGTCTTTGAGCGGCTCGACAGAGTACGTGGCAGCCCCGGGACTTGCGCTTGGTGTATTCGACTGCGAAGCGGAGTTTATCCTCTGCACGTTTATCCTGTGGGTCCGTGGCTGTCAGTGGCGTTTTCGTCTTCTTGGAAAACTCATTGGCGAGGGAGCGGACAAGTCGATCTCGTCATCGCCGATGGTAGGGTCTAAGGGCGTGGCGAGGGCGTATGCGAGGCCCTCGCGGATGGAGAGAATGGATAGTTAGAGGGAGCACGCGCAGAGATCGACAACGAGCTATGTGGGATGAGTGGGACGCGAGGAGGTGGAGACGGCGACTGCACCGGCGTTGTCGAGGATGTGGATCTCAGCGTCCTCGGCGGCCTTGGGGCATTTCTCTGGGCGTCGTCGAACAGGAGGGTAACGGCTCCGATGATTTTTCTCCCGAAAAAGTCTTTTGCGAGAAGGAGCCGCTGCGGGCTTATCACTTTCCAAATAAACGACAACAAAGCCGCATGCAATCCAGCCGCGCCGCAGCGTCGCCGCCAAGTCGCCGCCCATCCCATCCTGTTGTCACGGGCGTTGGTTACCCCAAATTTCACGCATTGCTTCATCTCTTTTTACGCCAAGCGGGGAAATACAACTGGTTACGGTATGAGGTTGCTCCGTCATGTTCAGGACCTCTATTTGCAGACAGCTGAGCCGCTGAGCTCTAAACCGCAGATCACGTACGCCGAATAATTGCACGAGACGAAGGTAGAAGAAATCGGGGGGGCTGTTGGCAACCCCATAACCCAAATGTGGATAGCTATCGACAGGCTGCACGAGCGTTTTGATCAAATCGGCATGGTAGCAGACATCCATGAGTTGATCTCTTTGTCTGGTGGTGTCGCAATGAGGCTGTGATCCCTTCCAACCTCGGGCTTCATTGGGGGGGGCATTTTGCACGACTTGAACTCGACCTGTCTAATGGTCACAGAAGAAGTTCTACGAATCACACTAGATGGGGATCAGAACGCCACGCGCAGCTCTATATCCTTGCAGGGCTCAACAAGCCAGTCTTCGTGGACGAGGAATCTGTGCAGATTAGACACCAGCAATGAGATGCTCAGCAACTCACGTGGTGGATCGTTTCTTGTTTATGTGGGTTCCCTTTGAGTAGACATTTGGATGATCCCATTCCCGCAATCGCACGTATACCCGGGACCTCGTGGGATTACCCAGAGGAACTTGCGCTACCTAGTAATGCATTCCTGACTCTTGTGTTCGTAGAGGAAGCAAAATCGAGAGATAGGTGGAAAAATGTATGGCCAACGTGGGGATCGAACCCAAGACCTTCGCGTACCTCAGTTCAGGACGGTACGCGTGGTTAGAAGCAACCGCCTTGGACTAAGTATTAGCACGACGCTCTAACCAACTGAGCTAGTCGGCCACTGGAATTTGCCGCATTTCGCTGCCCATCGGGGGGAACTTCGCGCCTCCGAGTCGAATGCGATATATCACTGGCTACGCTTGAGCAGACAGGCATCCATGATATATGCCTCGTGGTAATCCAAGCAAACCATTGATGCGCAAGTGCGGCTTGTGACACGTTTGCGGTTTGGAGAAAGGACATGTCAATTCCGATGTGTAATGCCGTCACCATCTCGGGCGGCGCACACGGACGACGAAGACACTGAAGAGCATCCAAGCAAAATACGGCGCCTCGTCCCCTTCCCTCACAGTCACCAGACTACACACTGGCAGTCGCATGTTGGATTCAGAAGGTCCGAAGTTGGGAACCGACTCCGAGTCTTTGTTCTGGTCACTCAGTTTAAGCGCACATCGCCTGTCTGCCAAAAGTTGGTAATCTAGATTCGTGTAAAATTGCTTGTACAAGAACCCACGCACTACTCTTTCCACAGACAAGCCACAGAATATATCCGTATTACTCGGGTGGACGGTCTGCGGAAAAAGTGATACGGCATCTGCAGCGACTGTGCCTGTGACAGTGGCACGCGGTGAACAGAGACGAGTCGCCAAACTCAGTCGCCGACCGATACTTGACGATGATACAATGGTTACGACTGGTCGTAAGTATACTATATGAACAACACGTATGTACCCTCAGTTCTTTCTTTTGTGAACGCCGAGGACTTAGCCTAGGTAACTCCAGAGAGAGACTCTCAGGCTTTCGGAGCGACTATCTCCCCCGGCCGGGAGTGCAGAAGTTACAGCATTGACCTTGCTGGCGGTGTAATCCTTTCTGCTTGAACTTCTCGGTTCAACAAGCAAGAATGAAAGTGTTTTTTTGTACTCGCACTCCTCGCAATAGGACAGCTGGTGACTGCCTGGGCTGGTAGTTCGGGGTGTCTCTGTACATTTGGTCAATCCTGCTGGCCCTCCGCCTCCACGTTCTCACAACTCCAGTCTCTGCTCTCCCAGCCGCTCGTCTACCCACTTCCCAGTGCGTCAGCGTGCTACCCGCCCTCCGACCCATCGGGAAACTGCACTGCGGTCCTCGAGAACCGGTACTACGGCAACTGGCGTTCATCCATGCCCGGATCCATGGAAGCGACGAATTTCGAGACCTTTATGTTCCGGAATGGCACCATCGACGCGTGTTATCTCAACACGACCATCACGGGCTCGTGTGAACAAGGGAGCGTGCCAGTCATCGGTGTAGACGCGCGCTCAGTGGAGGACGTACAGGCTGCAGTCACTTTTGCGGTGCAGCAGAGCTTGAAGTTGGTTGTTAAGAACACGGGGTGGGTCATCTCACTCAATATGAACTGTATGGAATGGGAATGATTTGATGGATGATGCGCGTGCAGACATGATTTTCTTGGGCGCAGTGCAGCGCGGGGTTCATTTGTGGTGTGGACGCATAATATGAAAAATATCACGTACAATTCCCCGTTTGTGCCTCAGGGGGCGCCAGCGAACGAGACATACGAGGGTAGGGACATTCGAAATCTACTTTGGGACTCTTCTGACTGCTTGTTCTGAGTAGCCGTGACGCTTGCCGCTGGTGTACAATGGCATGAAGCATATGCTGCTGTCAATAACTACGGGCGCTTGATGGTCGGCGCTATCTCTCTTGGTGGTTCCGTCGGTTCATCTGGAGGATGGTTAGCGGGGGGAGGTCATTCTGCACTGTCACCCAACTACGGCCTCGGTAAGATTCTGCAGGATCATCTTGTCCACCAAATTAATCGACCAATTGAAGGTGTCGACAACGCTCTAGAAATATCTGTCGTTCTCTCCACCGGAGAGTTCTTAACGGTGAACAATTATCAGCACTCTGACCTTTTCTGGGCCTTGCGTGGGGGTGGTGGATCCACGTACGGAATTGTCACCTCCGTGACCTACCGCACCTACCCCTCTGTTCCAGCCCAGCTCTACAGGTATCAGGCAACCATCACCAATTCCTCGGTGGTGCCAGAGCTCGTCGGGGAGTTACTGCGCTACCAAACCCGATTTACAAATGACGGCTGGGGAGGATATGGGACCGTATCTGACCAACAACTGCGCTTCTTTTATTTCGCACCCAATATGTCGAACGAAACCGCGAAGGCAACCACTCAGGCCTGGCACAACTACACAGCTTCCTTAGCGCCGTTCGGTGTCGTCTCTACGGAACAGGCGTATTATTATCCTTCATGGTATGAGCTATATCAGTCTATTTACAGTATTGATGGCCAGAACGGTGGGAATCTCATGATCACATCTCGACTTCTCTCGCGGGACACCGTTGCGAACAACTATGCCGAAGTCGCCGAGGTCCTTCTTAACTGTGGCGCCAGTTTCTAGTACGTTTTCCGCTCATCTTCTACTTGGACCGGTTTGGAATAATAATCATCCATGTAGTACAATCACAGGTGGAAAGGTCAGCCAGTTTGGTGCCAACTCTGCTGGGTTGAATCCTGCCTGGCGGAATGCGGTTGTGCAATCCGTGTGTACGATCACTTGGGAGGACGGCACATCCGCGACAGAAATCCAGGGGAAGATTTCCCAGTTTAAAGGATGGGTCAAGGCCATGCACGATGTCACACCCAACGATGGTGCTTACTTCAACGAGGTTCGTCCCGTGCGTTCGCCTCGCGGTCATGTATGTTTCGTTTACCTCGCTCAACAGGCGTCCTTGTTCGAGATCGACTGGAAGGAGGCCTTTTTTGGCTCGCACTATTCGACTCTCAAAGGCATCAAGGACAGGTATGATCCGTACAGGCTTTTTGTCGTTGCGGATGGCGTCGGATCTGAGGATTGGGACAAAACATTGACGTGCCGCTATTGATTCACGTTTTGTCCTCCCTAACAGCCCGTTATTGCCCACGATGACCCGTCTGAACTCTGACTCGATGTAGTGTGATGTGCGAAACTTTGCAATCTTTCGATTAATCGCTAGCTCAAGTTGACCATGGAATTGGTGAGTTCCGATGACTGCGTAGCATCGGTGGTGGTGGACGGGTTTTGTGAATCACCCCAAATTTGGCATGCATCACGGACTCGGACGATCGATCGATCACCATCTACTGTACGTCACGCATTATGCCAAAATTTAAATGTGATGCGGGGTAAGTGAAAGAGATGCGGGGAAAATGAACGTGCTCTGACACTCACAAGTACCTGTGTCCTGGCCAACGAGTCCACTGACACAGTCACTGGAACCGGAAGAGACCTGTCCGAGGTTGAGGGTCTCTAGGGAGATGGAGGGCGATGGGCCCCCAAAGGTCAAGCTGATCGAAGGGAACGAATCGCATGGAACTGCGCAATGTTACTGAAGTGACGGGAATGAAGTGACTGCAGACATACAGGTGTAAAAACCTTCTCCGGCCGTGCTCGATGCATTGGTGCCACCAAGCGCACGGTAGAGGGTTGCAACTTGCGAGGAGGTGCCAACAAGGAGGCTGGTGCCGGTGTGGATGATGGAATCGATGTGGCTCAGAATTGTCTGTCTCTTACACCAATGCGGCCATGTTGACTTCCCACCAACCCGGACCAATAAATGTTAGTCGAGAAAACCTAGTTCGCAGCTCACTTGGTGCGTGTTAGGGGCGAAAGAGAAGTCGCCAATGTACTGTGCCGATTGAGTTTTGCAAGTTTGAATGAAAACACTGGTTCACAGTTCCACCGTATGTGTCTGACCCTGGGAGATAAGACTCTCAAAGACGGGACTCGCATTGTAAGCAGAGATGGATTCCCATAGACCGTCAGGAGGGAATTAATCTAATGCGAGGCTAGTAGGGTATGCTGTGGCAACGCCGCGGGCCACCCAGGGTTAAAAAAAAAGTGAAAATTCTATGAAGAGTCCATCGTCACCACCACCGTATCTCTGACCAGAGCAAAGGGCTAAACAAAAAACACGCTGTCCAAAACTAGAGGTTAACTTCACGTCAGCCAAACGGAGTGACCAAGAATTGAAATGCTGAACAGACCACTTTCACACTCTTGATCAAGAGGAAGGGGTATTCCCATACAGGTGGAACTGCAAGCGTAGGCTTAGCATCGCTCTTCGGGATGTTGACGGGTCGAGGGTGAGTAAACATGACCCATATCGAGTATAACGCCACTTTGTAGAAGTGGTAGAATAGTAGCGCGGGAGAAGGAGCGATGCTATGAATGATCAGTTGAATGAAGTCGATTTCCGGATAGAAGCTAGACAACTTACCCAGAGAGAAGGGATACGGGACCACGGATGCATTCGCCGCCGCATTCAAAGTATTTGAAGCAGCCATTTTGAAGCACGGCAAGGCATTCATCTATGCTTCAATGTGTCTCAAAGTTGCACAAATTAACATGAGAGCACATACCATCTCCGCTAAAGACGTCGTACAATGCGACACTGAGGATGTTTATCGTCGATGCCAATGGTTTGCGGGCCCAGTGCCAGCGAGCAAGTATGTCAGAGATCCGATCCCAATCGCTGTAATTTCCAACCTCGCCTAGCATCTGCGCCAATAGAACCACGTCGTTGAGAGCAACGGTCATTCCACCACCAGTAAGGGGATGTCGCATATTCCAGGAATCACCAAGAAGGAAAACCCCTTCTTTAGTGTGTTTTCCGCCTTGTTCTGCGGAAGATAGGAATGAATTTGGCATGCGGCGCAAGCGATCTCTGTCTAGCGCTTCATGGACAGCTACATGTAGGGATGAGGGGAGCTGAGGAACGACATTTGTAAGGATATGTCCCTAAAAGGTACGTATGTCAGTGGAAAGCACTGCGCAACAGAAGAATTGCTCGCCTTGAGGTCTGACGGAAGTGGGTGTTTTACATCTACCAACATGCGGGTATCGTGTTCTGATATCTGGTACAATAGGACTGGTCCGTGTCCTTTGACGAGAGCAACCGTGCCATGTTGAGGTATTGGTAGTCGTGCATTCTTGAGGATAGCACCCACGAAATAGCTTCGTGTTGACGTCTGACGGGCAGATTTGCCCATAACTGCATTTCTAAAATTCGAGAGGCATCCATCCGCGACGACGACCAAATCCGCAAAAAATGGTTCCTTTTCCCCTTTAGAGTTACCTCCGCCAAGAGATGAACGCGTAGCACGAACACCCAGCACTCGTTTGGTGTGTTCGCATTCTATGAGTTCGTTCACTGTAGCTTCGATCACGTCTACGCCTGGTGCACGCTTGGCATACTCTCTCAAGCGCATGATAAACCTGCCATGGTGAAAACTGCGGCCCTGTCGGCCATCTGGATAAGGAATGTGAACGAGATGACCTGAATGTGCGACGCAATAACCGTGCTCCGGAATAGAATCGATCTCCTCCAAGGCACCCTCCATGCCAAGTTTCTGTAAAGCAGCGACACCAGCAGGCTGCAGCAACTCGCCGACTATACGGTCCGGTTCGGAAAGGGAGCGTTCCAATAGTGCGACACGAATAGAACCGCGTGATTTTAAGGATATGGTGGAGAGTGCATGAGCGAGTGCCGAACCTGCGATGCCAGCACCGACGATGAGGATGTCGTAGTGGTTCGTACCCATTTTTTAGCAGTCGTTCCGGAGATGGTCGTCGTCGCTCGAGGGACGTTCAACAAGAAACTTGAATGTAGAGAGGTGAGGTTGCTGACTCAGCAAGCACTGTAAGTGGGCTCACTTTCAACAAAAACGTTTGCAACACTTGTCCGAGCCTAGCATTACTACCCCTAGCAGTACTATTCGTAACTTTCAGTTCACTCTTGACTTCTTCCAATAAATGAATGTAATTGGGCGAGATAAATCCCGTACATTTGTGACGGATAGCTTCAGGGGCTTTCCGCTTATGTAATACTTCGGCGACTTTCTTGGACGCTGCTGCAACTTGTACGGGTCAACTTCCTTGACTGCACAAACAATTGAACTGGTTCGAAACACACAACATGGCAACCCCACTGCTCGCATTTCACAAGGAAATCTTGGAAGAGATCCACGACCCGTCCAAGAGCGACCTGCTCATCCTCGCCCGCGGTCTTGGCCTACGCCGAATAATATGTACGCTCATGAAGATTTACGACTCTCCACAGAACCTGGTTCTCCTCGTGAATGCCACGCCCGAAGAAGAGGTCGCTATCGGCGAGGAGCTCGGGATCATGGGCTGTCGAAAGCCGGGCTTGCGTATCGTCGGGTATGAAATGGGTAAACGAGATAGGTCTGCCCTTGTTTCACTCATTCTCCGAGGGTGTGAGGTGTTCACATCCGTCAAGACAGGATCTATACAAGAAGGGGGGCCTTATTTCAGTGACGTCTCGGATATTAGTCGTCGATATGTTGCAGTCTGACCTACCCACCGAACTCGTTACCGGTATCATCGTCTTGCACTCCGAAAGGTAAATTCTCATTCGTGTCAGGCAGCGTAACTGTGAATGCGCTTCTTCAGAGTGACGGCACTTGCATTGGAGGCGTTCATCGTTCGACTGTATCGCGAAAAGAATATCACTGGTTTCCTAAAGGCATTTTCCGATCAGCCTGAATTCATCACTAGCGGAATGTCACCCCTGAAAAACATCATGAAAGAACTCCAGTTGCGGACAGTCCACATTTATCCACGGTCAGTCACCCGAACGAGAAGAGTCGCCTTCTGATTTTAGGCTATTAGATTTCAACAGTCCATCAGGGATGCGCTCGAGAATCGCAAAGCTGACGTTGTCGAGTTGTATCAACACTTGACGGAAAACATGACAACCATTCACCATGCGATAGTACAGTGTATGACTCTAACACTCTCTGAGTTAAAGCGCTCGAATACCTCTGTGGGGTCGCATGTTACATCCCATTCTGACTACACTGATCCCATACTCTAGCTCGACCTCGACGACCTTAATGTTGAAAGTGCTTACTTCAAGTCATTTGATGCAGTAGTGCGGAGACAGCTTGATCCTGTGTGGCATAAGGTAGGACCCAAGACGAAGCAGTTGGTTGGCGATCTTGCGACACTCAGACGTCTCTTAACGTGTGTGATCCTGTGTTTTGAGCCCATCCGTCGTTGCTTACATCTCAACATAGCTACCTGCTATCGTACGACGCTCTCGGGTTCCACGCATACCTAGAGACGCTGGTAGCCTCTAACACAACTACTGCAGTGGGCACCGCGCGACAAAATCAATCGCCGTGGATGCTTACAGACGCTGCGAACACCATCTTCCAGACTGCAAAACGACGGTGTTACACCCTTTCGAGAACCAACGCTGATCGCCCATCGGCAGTGATTGACCTTGTTGACGACGAAGACGCATGGGACGCGTTGGATGACATAGAAGGACGTGGAAAACGACCACCAGCGAAATCCCCGGAGCCCTGGATCCCTGATGGCATGGATCCCGTTCTCGAGGAACTCCCGAAATGGGATTTACTTGCAGACGTACTGCACGAGATTGAAGAAGAGACCATGAGGCAAGAGTCACTATCATTGTGTGAGCATTCCCCTATGCCTGACACACCAAGATGGTGACACAAATCCTTTCAGACGGTCGTGGTTCGAATACTGTTTTGGTTATGACATCCTCCCCTCAATCCTCTGCCCTGGTCAGCGAATTTCTATCAAAGATGAATGTTGATGCACCGAAAGGTGAACGGGGGAGGAAGATGATGGAATCGAAGCTACGCCGTTACCTCTACTGGAAAGGTAGACTCGCGAGCCAAAAAAACGGCAAGAGCGGGACACCGGCGCAAACCGGGAAGCGTGCACCTCAAGCATCTGGTAGTACTGGCTCTGCAGGGGTGAGCGAGGCGCTGCAGAGGAAAGATAAAGAGAGGGCTGCGAGGAGCGCGAATCGACGAAGAATTCGTGGTGGTGCCCCATCGTCCACGACATTGAGTAAACCCAAGGAGGGTCCCAAGCCTGAGGAGGTAATCGTGTTGGACGACAATGAAGAGATTGCCACATTGTAAGATTTCTTTCCTATTTTGCCGCAAATATTTCGTTTCTCAGTACGTGTGTTCATCCAGCCTCGCATCACATAGTACATACATGAACGACTTCATAGTGCCTGAAGGGGACATGGAACTGCTCGAAGGGATACTCGCCAGTCAATTCGACGCCGACTTTGACGTGCAATATGGTATACTTCCACCTCAACAGACAGTGGTTGTACGCGCCTACTCCGATGACACAGATGACCAGGTCTTGGCAGAGATGCAACCCAAATTCATCGTGATGTTCGAGCCTAGCCTCGAGTTTGTGCGTCGTATCGAAGTGTATCGCAATTCGAACCCTGGATTGGGTGTGAGAGTCTACTTTATGGTGTATCAGCTGAGCTGCGAGGAACACAAGTATCTAGCAGGGCTCAGGCGCGAAAAGGAGTCCTTCGAACGCCTCATCAAAGAGCGCGGTGTGCGTGTATTTCGTTTATATACCGATCACACCCACTCACTCTTCTAATGTAGTCGATGCTGCTCCCGATCTACGAGGACAAAAGGCTTGGGAGTAAAACCGGAGAACAGATCATCAAATCGATCAGTTCGCGTCTGGCAGGTGGGCGAAAGGAATTAAGTACACAAGCCTCCCAGGTTTGTTGGCACCGTTCTTGACAGTCACCCTGGAGCTGATTGGCGCTTAGGTCATCGTCGATATGCGTGAGTTCCGGTCGACCCTTCCTTCGTTACTGCACGCATCAGGTCTCTTGGTTATCCCTGCGACGCTAACCGTTGGCGATTACGTTCTTACCCCGGACATCTGTATTGAACGGAAGAGCATACCGGACTTGGTTTCGAGTTTCACTAGTGGGCGGTTGTTAGTTGTTGCTCTGCTGCATTTGCACCTCCCCTAACCCAACCTCTACATTAGGTATACACAGTGTGAACTCATGTCAGTGCACTACAAGCAGCCCGTGCTGCTCATCGAGTTTGAAGAAAACAAAGCTTTTTCGCTCGAGGTTTGTCCTTTCCATCTATGCCTACCTGCACGAACCAACCATCCACGTACAGGTAGTCTCAGAGACAACCAAGGCATATGCCAAACCCTCAGCAAAGTACCCTCCCAAGAAGGCCGGTGCATCTACCGAGCCTGACCGAGCACCGCCCTCGATCCAATCTAAACTCGTCTTACTTACGCTCCACTTTCCTCGTGTACGCATCATCTGGTCGTCCTCTGCTTACGCAACGACAGACATCTTCAACGACCTCAAAGCGAACAATACCGAGCCTGACCCTTCTCGAGCCATCGCGATCGGGGCTGAAGAGGATCCAGATGTGGGTGCGGGTGTGAACACAGCGGCGGAAGAACTCTTGCGGTGTATACCGGGCGTGACGGCCAAAAACGTCAAGTATGTGATGAACAAGGTGGGGAGCGTGCGTGAGCTGTGCGAGCTGGGGAGGGAGGAGGTACAGGGGATACTGGGCGTTGAACCTGGGAATCTCTGTTGGGATTTCATGCATCGAGGGGAGCGGGCGAGGCGGACTGGGCAAGGGTCGTGAGTCGGCGCACCGTATCGTGCAGCTGCGAAGAGTAAACAAATCCTATATGCCTACTCGATCATCGTGTGTAAAGTGAGAAACAGTGCAGATAAGTAGTGTAAAGTGTGTAAAGTTAATGTAGACCTCATGCGGATCCATCCAACGTCACGTGAGGTGA
Organism: Xerocomellus amylosporus; assembly: GCA_038090735.1. Lineage (NCBI taxonomy): Eukaryota > Fungi > Basidiomycota > Agaricomycetes > Boletales > Boletaceae > Xerocomellus > Xerocomellus amylosporus. Next base: position 3,016 of record JBBPNE010000190.1, on the reverse strand, counting down.
CCACGCTGGTTCGCAGCGGTGAAGCGGCTTATAGATTACAGGAATAGACATAAAGGCGGGTTCTTGCAAACGCCCGCAAAACGGAACGCGAACTACTACAGTCATCCCCCACCACTTGCGACACTCAAACTTCGAGTGGCTAGCCACTCACAACAACACATTTATTCTAGATCAGACAACAGTATTAGGAAGTAGTAGTTAAGTCTTGATAGAATACAGATTACATTCTGCATCATGAGTGTTCTCGATGCATTACGAGCAATACAAAAAATGTGTCCTTATCATGCTCATCCCACCACTTGCGACAAACCAAAAAGGGAATTGATAATTAAGTAAGCGACATCAAATTGAGTTATCAACATGCTGTGGGTATTGTACCAGGTCAGAGCCATGTAGTTCTGATATTATATGAGCAGATTTTACCTTAAGACCTGTAGTAACACATTGAAGTAGTGCAAGAGGTTTCGAGTGTTAAATGAGCTGCATCAAAAAAAGTGGTGTGACGTGTTTCGAACTCGCGGATGTGACAAAAAGCAGCATCGCTTACCCATTATGGGACAAGTCCTCAACCTGACAAGGTACTGACGTGTATATGAATAGTTTTCACCAACTCTGAGTCTCACCTGTCCATATTTGGTATATCTGGCTGCTGATACGAGATATCAGTTCTCGTACCAACCTCATCCACCGGCATCATTCTGGCAAGTCACAACATTTTTCCTTTCCCAAATCTTTCATACCCAACATTGTTCTTTGGTACTGTAATCCATTGTATCTTTTTTGGTAGCTATACGTGCTTGTTCTGACTCACAAACTACAAAATATGTGATTTTTGCACATAAAACATCCAATTGCGATACATCTGTTGGTCCCCGAATTGGATTGTTACAGTATTGAATACAGTAAAGTCTATTTACAACCTGACTGAGATGTTGTGATAACTGAAGTGTCAATTTTTGTGTCTTAAATCGTGGTTGTCGCAAGTGCCAGTGCTGTCGCAAGTGGTGGGGAATGACTGTATATGTTTTGTTGTCGTGCTCTCCGCCCCGTGTTCTGCAGTTGGTCATCGTTCGGGTTCCAGTTTTTGGTCAATTTTCATTTCCCTTGTTCTTCCTGAGTCTGTTTGTCTCCATCAGTTTGTTTTGTTGTAGTGATGACATCAACGTGTTGGGCCTCCTATCGTGCCCCTCACCTCCTGTTCACCCACCTTCATCAGCAAATTGTACTGTTACTTTCAGCCACTTACTCACCACTTTCAGCATGCTTTGACACACATCACGTCAAAGTGTCAAAGTAGATCTCTCTACTTTCGAAGTACTTATTTTTTACTTTGAGCTACTTTCGGCCACTTTCGGCCACTTTCGGCGAGCAATTTGCTTTTAAAATTGGGTGTTTATGTATACGAGTAACAAAATTATCAGGTATCCATACCATTTGCCATGTTTCGGGCGTGTGTGTGCTCCATAAGGGTGGACACCGTGCAAGGGAGTGTGAGAGGCAAGGGTGGGCGAGATGCTGCCCCTGCGAACTTGTGCAAAGCAGAAGACGGGCGTGTGCATGTGCACATGCGCTTGTGTAACATGGGGTGGCGGGGCAGGCGAGACGGCGTGAGGGTGGACTGAGGGAGTGTGAGATGCGAGGGTGGGTGGGCGAGACAGCACGAAGGGGACAACGGGCACTGCGTGTACTCATGTGCTCGTGTAACAGGAGGTGGCAGGGTGGGACGGTGGGACTGCAGGTAGACGAGAGCATGCATTTCTGGGGGAGATGGGGGAGGGATGACTAAGATTGGGGGAACTCGGATGTGGTGGTGGGGACTTATCCTTTTTTTGCGCTCGAAACAGCATGGTCAGGGCAGGAGATGGGCAATTGCACTCGAATGGACATGGTGGAGTTCAAGTTGGGACAAGTGCCAGTGGTCGTGTTCGAATGGGCACATTTGATGTGGGCGCCGAGCATTTGCGCTCAAATGAACACGGTAAAGTGGGCACATTAGCGCGAACGGGTCGGGTGAGTGCGAACAAACGGTAAACAATACTTAGCTTTTTTTGGAGTGAGACGGGTGGGCGCAATTGGGTGAGCTGAGCGGATGCAAATGGGTAAGGTGGGGCGCGGTGGGACTCGAATGTATTGGCAATGGGGACTTAGCTTTTTTCCTGAGTCTCGGTGTACGAACGGTGGTGTGTGTGTCTGTTGTCGACAGTGTTGTTGTTGTTGATGCAGCAGGTGAGACGGCGCAAAGGGGACGAGCGCATGTGGTGCTCTGCATGAGATGCGAGGGCAGGGGGCGAGACGGTGCGAAGGGGACAAAGGGCACGTGCTCGCGTAATAGGAGGTGGCACTGGGGGTGGGACGGTAAGACTGGGGGTAGATGAGGGTGTGCTGCTCTGAGTCGGATGTGGTGGTGGTGAGGACTTATCTTTTTTGTTTGCGCTCAAAATATCACGGTTGGGGCAGGAGATGAGCTGGTCGGGGTGAGAGGTGCGTGGTTGTGCTCAAGACAGCACAGTCGGGGCGGGAGACGCGGGAGTGTTGCTAATGCCATCGCATCGTCGTCATCGTCGTATCACCGACACCATTGTGGCAGCAGCAGCATTGTCGTGGTCACCGTGACGGTGGTGTCGCGGATGCCATCGCGGCGTCATGGTGGTGGCCACATTGTCACATGCGGTAGTCCGGATTGACCTATCCAAAAGAGCCTTGTGCCGGCTGAAATGCCCACATACCAACTCTCATCATACAGTGGCTCAAACAACTGTCCCAATGTTTGCATGTTTTTCACTAAAGTCGATAATCCCTAACCGCATCTAACCTGGGCCCTAACATATGAGTGTATGAGATAAAGCGCTTACTCCTGGCTTTCTATAGGTGCAAGGATCAAGGGATGCTGTCAGGATTTGATGAAATGGCAGCCATTGTAAAATGACAACTCATTGGGACAGTTGTTTGACTTTGTATTCCCATTACATATATTAGATCCTGGAATGCCATAAGATGGTTACATACCTTATGTAAA